>VZSC01010548.1:183700-207627 GCA_013398225.1 Steatornis caripensis | reverse complement strand
AAAGGTTCCTTCAGCTTTGCTCAGTAATGTTAAATTTAGCATGAAGCATTAAAATAGTGCTAAAAATGCCTGAAAGTAGATATTCCAGCCAAAGCTTGTAAATCAGCATGACTGGCAAAATAATTATTCACAATTAGTGAGTCATGTTATCATATTAAACTGAGCACCAAGAGGAGCAATGACTATTTATTAAGATTATGATTATTAGTTTAAAAAGACCATTCATGAGCATGGTGTTTTTACAGAATCAGTAAAGGTAAATGCCATGACCGTAAAACTAGGTGTCTAGAGATTATAGGACCAGCTGAACAGGAAAACAAAACAAAACAAAACAAAACAAAACAAAACAAAAAAAACCCAAAGGGGATTGAAGAATAACATATTACAGAGAAAGTGCTAGAAACATATAACTGATATTCTCTTGACTCTAGAACTAGCTCTTGAAGTAACTTGATTTTAAAAAGCCTTAGCTTTTTTTCCAAGTATATCTTTGTCTTGTTAGGTCTGTGGAAAGTCTGTGCTAGTAAATTAAGCAAGATTGGTCTCACTTTTTGTCTGTAAGGGCAGGAAGCATATCATAGCTCACTGCATATAGCTGAGCTCTCTTACTGTCCAGAACAGAAACACTGCATCCATTCAACTACTGTGAATTGTTCCTCATCTACACTAAACTCCGAAAAGGGCTAATCCTTGTTAGGTCAGGCTCCAGATCCAGTTCTTGGTCCAGGACTTGTTAGGGTTAGGGCTTATGAATTACACAGTTGTCCAAACATTTCCTTTATATAGTAGCTTTCATCTTGTTTATTGTACTACTGATGGAGAGTACAAAGCTGGGGGGAGCGGCTGACTCACCGGAAGGCTGTGCTGCCATTCAGCGTGACCTGGACAGGCTGGAGAGTTGGGCGGAGAGGAACCTGATGAAGTTCAACAAGGGCAAGTGTAGGGTCTTGCACCTGGGGAGGAACAACCCCATGTGCCGGTACAGGCTGGGGGTTGACTTGCTGGAGAGCAGCTCTGCGGAGAAGGACCTGGGAGTGCTGGTGGACAACAGGCTCACCATGAGCCAGCAGTGTGCCCTTGCGGCCAGGAAGGCCAATGGCATCCTGGGGTGCATTAAGAAGAGTGTGGCCAGCAGGTCGAGGGAGGTGATCCTCCCCCTCTACTCTGCCCTGGTGAGGCCGCATCTGGAGTACTGTGTCCAGTTCTGGGCTCCCCAGTTCAAGAGAGACAGGGAACTACTGGAGAGAGTCCAGCGGAGGGCCACAAAGTTGATTAGGGGAGTGGAGCATCTCTCTTATGAGGAAAGGCTGAGAGAGCTGGGTCTGTTCAGCCTGGAAAAGAGAAGGCTGAGAGGAGATCTGATCAATGCTCACAAATATCTAAAGGGTGGATGTCAAGAGGACGGGGTCAGACTCTTCTCAGTGGTGCCCAGCGACAGGACAAGGGGCAATGGGCACAAACTGGAACACAGGCAGTTCCACCTGAACATGAGGAGGAACTTCTTTACTGTGAGGGTGACAGAGCACTGGAACAGGCTGCCCAGAGAGGTTGTGGAGTCTCCTTCTCTGGAGATATTCAAAACCCGCCTGGATGCATTCCTGTGCAACCTGCTCTAGGCTAACCTGCTTTAGCAGGGGGGTTGGACTAGATGATCTCTAGAGGTCCCTTCCAACCCCTACCATTCTATGATTCTATGATTCTATGAGAGATCAGGCAACTAAACTGAAACCACAGTCAGATCAGATATATAGGAAAAATATATACTATCAGCTTTCCATCTAACATGCCTGTGTTTCTTTTCTGAGAAATCAGGATGTGAGCATAGCAGAAGCTGCTTGCATAGGCCTTACTCTAACACGGTGGTAAGACGCTGCCAGACTCTACATTCGGATTCATCAGACTGAAAGGTTTTCAGATACTAAAATTCAGGCATAAACTTACTAAATACATCTTTGTGTCTTAACTACAAAATNACTTATGTATACATATCTATGCATATACTCTCTCTCTCTGTATACAGGTATCTCTAAATATAAAGAAAAGAGATGTCTATAAACACAGGTTGCTTAAGCTAGTTATTTGTCCGTTTCAAAAACACCATCATATTACAAGCAGGTAATTTGTTCCAAGAAACAGGGTGCATTATCATTATTATTATTATTATTATTAATAATAATAATAATGATAATGCACCCTGTTTCTTGGAACAAATTACCTGCTTGTAATATGATGGTGTTTTTGAAACGGACAAATAACTAGCTTAAGCAACCTGTGTTTATAGACATCTCTTTTCTTTATATTTAGAGATACCTGTATACAGAGAGAGAGAGTATATGCATAGATATGTATACATAAGTACATACGCGTTTGTATGTGTGTGTGGTTTTTTAAAAATGCACTTTTTATAGTACAGAGTACTGCATGTACATATACGTAAATCAACTTATTAATAAACACCTTTAAATATCTTTATATAAGTATATATTTGTATATACACATATGTATGTCTGTATGTATCTATGTGTATGTTTTCTTAACTATGGAATAAAGCAGTCTTTTTTCTTCCTATCCTCAAGCCTTCCACCTCTACCCTTCCCTGAGTTGTCTGTAAAATTCATTGTACGTCTGCCAAAGGAGACTCACTACTTTCTCTCAGCATAGACAATGATGCAGCAGTTTTTGGACACTACCACAGAGGCTAGCTTATTTTGAAGTTGAACAGATTTGTCCTTAGTGCTGTATTTTAGTAGCATGACTTAATCCAGCAAAGTACCTCTTGGCGGTAGAAAAGGTATTTGCCTGCTTGAGAGATCCTTTTTGGCTACTTTTTACTCACATGGAACCACACTTTTATGAGTAGAAGTCCCATTGATTTCCACAGAGTAATCAACATGTTTGCTGAATATGAACCACAGAAGTGGAAGTCTAGGGCTCAAAGACATTGTGATAGTGATTTCAGTTGAAGATAATGGGGAGTTTGAAACAGATTCCTTTTCAAAGACTTTTAAATCTGAGTGAAACATAATTATTGTTATATTTCAAATTTAGGATGGATTTCTGTCTGTCTCTCTGTCCACCTATGCTATTTTACTAGCAGACTGCTGCTATGTTTCCTGGTGATGCAAATACTGTACTTTGCTTGGTATTCAATATGCAGTAAATTAAGTCAAAATCAAGCTCTTCCTTAAATCTCTCCTATTTTTATTCTTTATAACTGAGGGTTGAAGTCTCGCCCTTCCTACATTATGCATCTCAGATTTAACTCAAGGTATTTCAATAGAAACTGCTGAGGAAAGTAAGGAAGAAAAAGTATTTCTTGGCATGGAGGCTCTGTAGCATCCAGCACAATACTGTCTCTCCTAGAACATCCCTGGCAGCTGCTACAATCTTCTTCCTGGAAATCAGTGACCTATGTTAAGTTGTTAGCCATTGGACTTCAACAACTCCCTCTAGAAGATTCTCTCTTTTATGAAGTTTCTCAACTCACAGTCTTCTGATGCATTACCTGCATCTCGTACATGTTCATTGAAACTATTCCCCACATATATAGGCTCCTAACAGATACACATCCATATTGTGCTGTTTCTCACATCAGGATCCCAGGATTTAAAAGCTATTCATGTGTATGCTGTACATGCAGACAAAGTTGTCAAATTTTCCAGGACACTGCTTTCTAGAGCCTAATATTATTATTCCTTGAGGAGTCTGTAAATCATACCTAAGTAACCATGCTTTGAGTGCCTTAATAATGCAGGGTGGCTAATAGCTATCCAGACTGGACAGTGGCTGCCAAGGTCCCTCAAAAAAGCCTAATGCTGAAGCTTACAGTCTATGGATTAGACATTACGATCACTAAAGCTTTAGGATAAGAAACAAATAGATGGACTGGAACACCTTAACCTGTAAAGAGGCTGACTAAGGTGGGCAATTATTATAATGGCCTTTAATTCACATAGCATGGAGAAGCTATGAGTAAGCAAAAGTTTACAGTTCCTTCTAACACAAGTACTAGCAGGCATCAAATAAAACTAGAAAGTTGCATATTCAGAAAAAAAAAAAAAAGGAAACACCTCTGCAGGCAGTATAATGCATAGTTAACCATGCATATGTCGTTCTACAAAATTATTATAAATTAAATCATGGAAGAAAGTTGCTTTGAAAGATTTAAATACAGATACAATCTAATTTGCAAAGCAGACACAGCACGATTGGTGGTAAAATACTATTTTGAAATGTATTACTACCTGCTTGTACCTGTTCTTCTGCTCTCTTGTGTGCTAAAACTACTGCACATGTGAAACTTCTGGTGGACGTGACCTGACTGACCTGTTGCTGGATCTGACAAGGCTATTCTTATGTTCTGCTCTTTGAATAATTCATTCTAACTCTGCACAAGACTGGTATCGGTGGTATTCTTCAAATTCTGTTTTCCCATCAATGGTAGAAATGCATTATACTATAGTGTGCTATTTTTATGTAACTTTCATTAACACCTTCTACACATTTACAAACTCAAGTTATTTTCATTTTGTTGTGAAATGATGTGGTCCTACAACATAGGTCATGCAATCATTATTTCTTATTTGTATAATTATTATATTATCAATTATAGATTCTAAGCCATACAAATCTTAGGTTTACTCCTGCTAGAAGTTCAATGACTGTGAATTCTGGAATGTTTCTTCTGCATATCAATGGCTTCATGTACTTATTGCAGCTACATGGTAATTAGATTTAAAAAAATAATAATAATAATTAAAAAAATCCTTGTATCCAAAACTAAAGCAACTGAAAATCATCAAGCCAGCAGATCCTTCTTTTAAATGAGTATCATAGCAAAAGCTTAAACCATAGCAAAGTGCACTGAGAAATGTAAAGTTTATGCTGTTGATCGCATAAAGATTATACATCACATACTTTAAGCCAATATAGTATCACAGATTTGCCTGCTTTGAAAGCTAAAGACTATCAACTTGACAGCAAGAAGAGAAATGCTTGGAAGAACCTGGATCTTTGTTTGATAGTAAGCAACAGCATTTGTGTTAGAAATGGCAATGTATCAAGAAAATTGAATGTTTTTCCTATTAAACAGAACATCATGTGTCTGAAGTGTGGTCAAAGTCAGGAAAATTGCTATCTAGGAAAACTATTTCCTCAGCTGACGTACCTATATGCTTTCAACTTGTACCTGCCTGCTTTTTTGGAAAAAAGAAAAGGCACAGCTCTTAATGCAAAGGTAAGACCCTCAGGAGAATATTTGGCCTCATGAACTCTTGTAATAAATATCCTCTATATTTTGATTGCCAAATCTGTATTTCCAGGACTACTGTATGAAAAGCAATTAGTTTTAACTGAATACTGTCTTTTTGTAACTTTTCTTTAAATATTGTAGTCTGTATAATTACATTAAAAAGTTGATTTAAATAAGTAGAAAATCAAGCATATAATGCCAGAATTAGATCTGAAATTAGATCTGCTGTTGAAAATTGAGTGGAAAGGAAATTATTGCAAGAAAACTAATATCCAAGTATACACTATTTTTTTCAGGCCTTACCCCATTCTAATCCTTCTCTGCTTCTGTCTCCTTCCCTTTACAGCATCACCTAGCCCACAGCATCTCTCATTCACAGAGGCTACACTCACACAGACGCTTACATTCTAAGTACATCCATTTGGAGATGGTTCTTTTCCGTTTTGGATCTTGAGAAAAGGAAACTGCTATGTAAGAATTATCACTTCTAATTAGTGATCTCTCAGACTAGCAGCATGTAAAAAAGCTGTGACAGCAAAAGGAAATGGAATGATTTTAACAGTGATGATCATTATAGAGCCAAGAAACATTCACAGCAATTCATTACAGGGACAACCTGTGATTTAGGAAAGACCGAAACAGCAGTCATGCTAACTACATCGGTAGTGATCAACACAGAATTAAGGACTAAATCTTGCAGCCCAGGAGACAAAGAGTGGATCACACGTGCTACTCAAGGTTGGGCTCCTCTGGGCGGCCAAGGTACGTTCCTCTGTCCACACTGTTCTGCCCTGGGTTTCCTCTGAGTTCTGTGATTGTATGGCACAATAGAGGGGAGTTTATTCAGTTCACAGTGTGAATAATAGCATGAAGACTGTGATATTTTTACAGCATGAAACAAGGTGTATACTTCGCATGCCTTGGGCTATACTTTGGTTATGGAAGAATTCAGAGACTTCTGGGAGAGTATTAGAGAATTTTGAAAGCTGGGAGCAACTATTTGCCTATGAATCACTGACTAGCCTGCTTCATTAAATTAAGATGCCATCAAGAAAAGTAAGTATTAGTGAGCAAGAAATATACTTCCCTACCTTCTATTTGTAAATACTCTTACCTGTTCCCATACAGACCACAGGGTAGGGTGGTGGCCTGTCTTCAGGCATTTTGAATGGTTCCTCTTTTGTCTTCACTGTAGTGCCCACTAGTTCTTCAATACAGACTTCTGATGTTATTCAATTCTTCAATAATTCTTATTGCTGACCAATTTTACTAGCTGAACTACATGAAACTGAAGTTATTAAGGATCATTTGCAATCTAGCTTTTTTTTAATTAGAATTGTTCTGGATAAAGGTATCCCTGTCTTTTACACAATGAAAATTAATGTTAAACATCTAGGCAGTATAATATTCAAAATCCAACATTAAATTACTACTAAAAACTTTGACAATGAGAAATATTAAACAATGTTACTATATTATTACTTAAATAAAGCAGAATCTCTTCATTGTAGGAATAATCTCTGAATATACGTGTATTTAAACCCAGGTTGCATGAGCACATATTTTTTCTTTCAGAGGAAGTCTTTCCAGAGGAACTTTCTACACCATGCCAAAATGATTGCAGAATCATAAAATTCAAAACTTTGAAAGAGCACTGGATCAAATTGAAATGAAAAATAAATTTTCTAATATATGTATATTTTAAATTCTATGTAACTGTATTTTTTAAAGTTAGTGTTGTAAGAAGACTTTATACATGCCACTGCCTACAATAAAATGACAGAGTCTGACCGCAGGGGAATTTCCTCCTTGGATAACAACCCGTTCGGCCTATTGGAGGTTGAGCTATTTCCTTTTTTTTACACAACCTTTGGGACGCTTTTTGACAGCCAGGTTTTTAGGGATAGAATTGCACATGAAAATAGACCTGCCGAGCTTCATGTCTTCTGGCACAGTGCACAAGTAATAGAGCAACAGAAGAAAAAACTAAGTGCCCCTATACACAACCAGTGCAAGTTTTACAAATCAGGGACTGTATCAACCTAAAGGTAAGGCAGAAATTAGTCCTTACAAAGCAGGTTTAATACCAGTGTAACTAACTAAATTTTCATCTCTCCTTGGGAGTATTCAGATAGAACAATGTCTACAAAAGTATATTTAAATGATGACACAAAATTATACCTATATATTTAATCTTACAAATGGACATCATTTTAAGCAATATAGTTTTCAGTATTTTTTAATCAATGAAAAGAAGAATCCTAGCCCTAGATTATCAAGAAAATATTTTAATCCTACCTACTACATGATTATTTTTCATCTTCAAAGAAACTGAATGTTAACAGTCCAAACAACTTGGAGTGAATAGTTTCACATAGAGGTTAACTTAAATGTACTGAAATGGAAATTCTCATCTAATTTGAGATCTTTATTTGCAATCAGTTTTGAAAATGGTAATACTGGAATGAAAGATGACAAAAAGATTTTAGAATTCTTCACAAGCTGGAATTTAAAAGATAATTAGAGGCTTCAATAACTTATGCCTTTAGACTGCAAACTTAACCTGAGAGTTACATAAAATGTTGATATTCATCCTTCTTTTTACTAGAAGCCAAGATATATTTAGTTATCCCTTTTTTTGGCGATAGAAAAAAAAAAGTGTACAATTGCTTCTTAGTTTCAGTTTTTTCTCATATCTAAATAGAAGAAAAGCTTTTCTTTTTGATTGCTTGTGAGATAACCTCGAAAAAAATTATTTCACCAGCTTTCTCAACAAGAGCCTTTGTTTTTAGTGACAGCTTTTGTAATCGTATCTTGATTCAGCCTCGGTATATGTGTTTCAAAAATGGGGGCACACAACGCTCTCAATACTACTTGTTTATTTCAGGTCCCATTTAATGACATTTATTTCCATCTGTTCATCAGCAGTGTAATATGGGGAAAAAATCCCTTTTGTGTTTCCGTGTTAAAAAAAACCCTAAAAGCCAACAACAACTAAAAGAAATACATCTGAGAGAGCTAAACTGGGTGGATGCTTAGATCTTTGGCTGAGCTCAAGGTTATCTCTGTTCTAACGAATGTATTCGAGGCTGAAAGGCATCTTGCTGCTGTCTTTGATTCATATCCTTTGTTCTTACATTTGTGGGTGTGTAAGTACCTTTGAGCTCTCCACACCATTGCAATAATGAATATTAAAACATAGGGAAAAAATAAAGTTAGAAGTCCATGGAACTGCTGTGAAAGGCATCTTTCTCCTTCTGTACAGGTGTCAGTCTTGAGGCAGTAATTTTTATGACATATCTATCATATCCACCTCTTTAGTCTGAGAATATTTGTATTAACTCATGGGGTTAAGTTATATTGGTTTGTGTACTACTACTGTTAACTATAAATAAGATGTTAAAACCTCTTCACCCTTACTCTTCTGGTGACACCAGAGATCTGAGGGGAAACATACCGATCTGACAAATCAAGTCACCAAACTTCACAATTCAAGGAAAAAAAACCACAATTCTGCTTCTCCTAAAACAGTTCCTAAAAAACCATACTTCTGCTCTTCATATGGAGAAATAAAGAGGAGGGGTGTATTGACTTTGTGTGTCAAAGTTTTGGTGGCAGACGGGCTACAGGAGTGGCTTCTGTGAGAAGCTGGTAGAAATTTCCCCCATGTTCGACAGAGCCAATGCCAACCACACAGACCCTTCACTGGCCAAGGCTGAGCCCATCAGCGATGGTAGTAGGGCCACTGTGATAATGTATTTTAAAAGGGGAAAAAGTTGCTGCAAAATGGCAAGTGCCGTCAGAGAGAAGAGTGACAATATGCGAGAACAACTCTGCAGACACAAAGGTCAGTGAAGAAGGAGGGGGTGGAGGTGCTTCAGATGCCAGTGCAGAGATTCCCCTGCAGCCTGTGGTGAAGAACATGGTGAGGCAGGCTGTCCCCCTGCAGCCCATGGAGGTTAACGGTGGAAAAAATATCCACCTGCAGCCAGTGGATGACACCACGCCAGAGCAGGTGGATGCCTGAAGGAGGCTGTGACACCACAGGAAATCTGTGCTGGAGCAGGGCCCTGGCAGGACCTGTGGATGCATGGAGAGAGAGAAGCCCATGCTGGAGCAGATTTTCTGGCAGGGCTTGAGACCCCATGGGGGACCCACACTGCAGCAGTCTGTTCCTAAAGGACTGCACCCTTTGAAAGGCACACACAGTGGAGCAGTTCATGAAGCACTGTAGCCCGTGGGAAGGACTCAAGTTGGAGAAGTTTGTGAAGGACTGTCTCCCATGGGAGGGACCCCACACTGGAGCAGGGAAGGAGTGTGAGGAGCCCTCCCTGCCTGAGGAGGAACGAGCAGCAGAAACAACGTATGATGAACTGACCACAACCCTCGTTCTCCGTCCCCCTGTGCCTCTTAGAGGGAGGGGGTAGAAAATTCAGGAGTAAAGTTAAGCCCAGAAAGAAGGGGGAGGTGGGAAAAGGGGGTTTTAAGATTTGATTTTTATTTCTCATTATGCTAACCTGATTTTATTGGCAATGAATTAAATTTATTTTCTCCAAGTCTAGTCTGGTTTGCCCATGACGGTAATTGCAGAGTAAACTCTCCCTGTCCTTATCTTGACCCATGAGTATTTTGTTATCCTTTCTCTCCCCTGTCCAGTTGGGGAGGGGGAGTGATAGAGTGGTTTTGGTGGGCACCTGACATCCAGCCAGGGTCAACCTACCACAAGGGAATATTCTTGAGCTTATCAGTCATTACACTGATGGAAAACACAGGGAAGATTTTTGTTGGGTCTTTTTTTCCTTGGGGAAAAGATTATGAAATTTTTTACAAAAGAGTAGGTTTTTGTTCCTTGTGACTACTCCTTTTCCCTTGTACAATCCCAAAACCATATTTCACTTTTTATTGTGTGATACTGGAAGCCATTAAAACTTCTTCATTCTTAAAAAGCAGTTAGTAAGGGCACAGCATTTCAGATCCTTGTGATTTGAATACCTGCAAATGTCAGAGTTGTACATACACTTCACAGTAAAACAATGGCTATTGAAATAACACATTCTCAGGGCGGACTGACAAGCGACAAAAATGCTTTTCCTGTTCCGAAGTACGAAGGTTTACTTCCATTGTNACTTCACAGTAAAACAATGGCTATTGAAATAACACATTCTCAGGGTGGACTGACAAGCGACAAAAATGCTTTTCCTGTTCCAAAGTACGAAGATTTACTTCCATTGCGACAAAGTAACTGCTCTGATGTGCAAACCCATTTGAGCTGGGAACCCAGCAACTTAAAAGGGTTTTTGGAGAGTGTTTTCTGGTAGGCCTTATTGACTTACAGCTTCTGAAAGAAATAAACCAAATGTGCTGCCTTCTTAGACATATTGCATATTTTCAGGTATAAAACTGGCGAGACCAGACTGGGGAATAACCAGTTATTGTTATGGGAAAAGTGCAAAACTGTGTTTCTCTGGTATGAATATTTTAGTTGTTTGTAATGACCATGTTCAAATTCACATAGTAATCTTTGCCTCAACTGATTTCTTAGAAATTACTTTTCTTTCTGTTGATACACACTGAAATAAGTGCTGCGTGTAATTTGGAGGAAAATACCAAAGTCAAAGCACTAACATGGCCTTTCACCGTGTTTAATAACACACTGTTCTGTACAACAATTCTGCTTTCCTATACATCTTCAATGAAACAGAGTGGTCATATGGTGCCATTTGAGTGTGTCATACTATACAGTTCTGATAAAATGCTTGTTCGGGGGCAAAAGATATGCAGAACTCAAACCTGTAGGAATTGTTATAAATTCTTTGCGTCTCTCTATTTTCCATTTATGCACTGCCTCCAGAAGCAAATAATACCTAGGGGGTGTTTTGATATCAGTAGTCATTTTCTAGGTAAAGCCACATTAATTTTTAACCTATAGTAGCATTATCAAAGTTGAATAAAACAAATATTTTTTTGTGAAACACTTAAAAATAGGTATGACCTTTCATCTGAACCTATCCTACGTGTTTAAAAATACATATTAATTAGTTTCTAAATAACCTCAGTCTTAGGGTCTGTCCAGATATGTAAACTGAGTTAATTTTTTATGTCTGTACCTAATATCAGTCCATTACTGAAAATAACAGACATAGAATATTTTCACCTCTCATTTAATAACATAAGTAGACTCTAGCGGGGCTCATATCTGAAAATTTTTGGTTTTATTGTCTAAATATATATATTGACACAGTAAATGGTGGCAACTTAGACTTTTGAAATTGATATTCTTATTTCCAAATCTAAGGCCATGTTTTTAATGTTTTAACTCTAGAAATGTGCAGTAAGTGGGAATAGTTGCCCATAATCTTGATGCCTAGTTCATATATCTGTCTTGTAGACAGTACTGCTTCTCCTAATATTAAAGGCATAAATTCCAGATGTTACACAGAAGACATTTCTGTATGTACTTCAAGGCCCTGCCTTTCAGCATTCAAGGCTGAACAGGCACATGGATATTATGGAGAAGATGCAGTTTAGACATTAGTAAGTAAGTGGAGCAGTGATTATTAGTACATGCTTCTTTTTTCTACCATTAGTTCACATAATGTGCTACAAAAATCAACTTTTGCAATGCCAAATACTTGAAGTATATACTTCCAAAATTTTAGCAAAAAATAACTTAAAATGATTAAAATCTTCACACAGGATAACTTCGAGTTGTTGTTTTTAAAGTCGCTATTGTAAAGAAAATGCATTATGTGGAATTGATCAATCTAAATATTATTTTCTGTAGTCAGCCTCCTAGCAGTAGTGGTAGCCTGAGCGCTAATTGTGTGCAAGTGTTGAACCCGAGCCAGTTCTGGTTGCAGCCTCATTAGCATATTCATAAGTCACAGCTTCTTGCAGGTGCCAGAAAGCTACAAAATATTTTGCGACTATTCACTGCCACAATAGTAGAAATACTGAATTACTCTTAAAAAGCTATTATATGCTATAAAATAAACTGTTTAATAGTGTAAAGTAGGTTCAAAAACTCTCAAGAAATCTCTGTGAAGAAATGAAACAAGATTTTTTCCTTTTTTTCCTTTTTTTGTTTTCCTTTCTCCCGCCTTTCCTTCTCTCTCTCCCATCCCCCTTCCCCGTTCCTCCCCTTTGCCCTTCAGAGTGGAAAATTCAGATCAGGCAGATTAAAAAGAATGTTTCTTGCTTCATCCCCTTTTGAAAATCAGCTCTGGTTTTCGTAATAGAGACCAAGGAAGATAGTGTGATAATTGCTAGATTAGACATCTACAGACCCTGCTGCATGAGTGATAAACCAGAATAATGGAACTAAGCTTCTTCTAAATGAATCTGAGTAATTCAGACCCTCACTAATTCAAATAGATTCAAAATAAAAGCACATCCTCTCAATATGGTGCTGCCAATAGTGGCAGCACGATAAAAGGATTGTCTGGATCAGTGTATCTCTTCACTGCAGGTCACTTTTGGCCCTTTCATCAGTAAAAATTTGTCTTTCTGTAATGCAAAGACAATTGATCTAAATTCAAAACCTTGATAAAACAAAATATTTTTAAGGATTTTTCCAGCGTTGTTAAATTCAGATAACAAGGTCCCAGTTTATCATTCGAGCATATCTAGCAGTCTGGTTTTGCAAATAAAACTGCATCACCGATAAGAATAAGAAAATCTTAATTTAGTTGATTTTACCATTGATCTTGCAGAGAATGTTTATTCATTCCTATGCTGTATATTAGATTAGAAAGCATATTTTATTTCACCTTGATGGCTCCTGATAAATAAATCATCCTTCCTCTAGATACAGATTAGCAGGACCTCAATGACCTACACTTTAATAAAACTTAATACACAGTGATCCACAATTAAAGCACACAGTCAGATTTTTTTTTTTGTTTAGGCAAAGAAGCTACCCTAATTACACCACTGTGTTTGAAAAACATGCAGTATTCATGAAGATTTTGGAGTACACATTAATTGTTATCTTCTCATGGAGGGACAGATTTAAAATTGTAAAATACTAATTTTACTTTGCAATACCCTACATATGCTTTACAAAGCTGTAAATTTCATGTTTTAATGGGAGAAATATTTATGTGAAAGCTATAACAATCCATCTACATGAAAACTATTAAAAAATAAGGCAACTACGAGGTACCTGCAGAAGCATCTGTATTTTGATGCTACACCCTACATCTTGCATAAATCATTCAAGATTTTTACTCAATGTGTGAGGAGAATTTGACATTGACTACCCTAAATATTGCCTAGATATTTCTAGTATTTCAGCTAGAAAAGCCTTGCAGGCCTAACGAGCCACATTAATTCCCATCACAAAGCTGGAAGTTGCCAGTCAAGTGACAGAACATGTCTCCATTTTAGCCTTGGACTTCTCCTACTATGTGACAAGGAGGGAGCCCTGAGCATAAAGAGCCCCAGGGAGCTAACGAAACAGTTCACTCAGCACAGTCACCTCCTTGATGAGATTTGGGTGTCCTCAGAAAGAAGGGCATCAGGAAGCAGGTTGCAGACTGCATTATAAGCCATTTCTTGTCCCTGGTGTGTAGCTTCACAGCCCCTTTACCCCTCAGACTCACTAGCTAGTAAAGTTGTGTCTAGCAAACTCTCTCTGCAGATGAGTTGTAAGAGTTTGAATTTCTCAGACTGGAGAAGGTAATATACAAGTTTGGTTTGGTTTGGTTTGGTTTGGTTTTTTTCTTCCTGAGATCTTAATTCTAAGCATTAGACTATTTACTCTATTAAGCAGAGGGATTGTCTTTTGTTTAGAAGAGGGTGGAGGTTGCACCAGATGCTGAGTGCTTTTGGACAACTTTGGGTTGCTCAGTCCTGCCAAGAAGGAAGATTCTCTGCAGTGTTATCAAGCCACAAACTGAGGCTGCTGGGGAAAACTTGAAACTAAAGTATAAGGTCTAAAGAATGTTCAAGTACTCTGTTCTCAGGCTACAGTGAGCTAAATTAAGAAATTCAATTTCATATTTAGGAGCAGTAGCTGATTGACTCAGCAGTAGCTGAGGCATGTGGCTATGAGTGGCTATAGGCAGCTACAGGTTTCCTTGTCCTGTGCATTGGCCTGAGGCACCCTGAAGCCAGGTTCTGCAGGAGCCCTCTGAAAAGGAAAGCATGCTAGGTGTGCTGGCATGCACTGCCAAAACAGCACAGACACGCAGCTTTTGGAACAAACCTTGAATACAGAGTATTTAAAAGTATGGGCAGGGTATGTTTACATTTATTAACGCCAAATCATGTAAATATATTCATGCTTCATTACTGGGCATGGTGACTGGCCCCGACAAAAATCCTGCCCATTAGAACTGCGTGAAGTCTCAGAGTGCAAGAAGCAGCCAGACCATTATGAATAAGCAGAAGTAATATAATGACCTAATACCGATCTCTTGAACTTTCCTCATTTATATTCGTAGAGGTTGAATTTTAATTCATAACAAAACTATCTTTTTTGTGTGTTCCAGTTACGACCAGTGCCAGAATACAACTGTTATCCTTACACTGCAGAGATGCTTTGAAACAACAAAATGTTGTTCTCAGCTTCACTCTCACAAACTGATTTAGTGAGTGTTGTCTCAACAAATTGGAACATGAGCTTGAGTATACTGAGCCTTGAGAAAAAATGGTAGCAAGTTTTGCTCTCCAAGGAGACTGCCTGGTTAAAGTCAAATATCCCCACCATATCCTAGGGAGTACTATCACTGTGGTTGTTCCCTTTATAGCTAATGGAAAGGAACAGGCACCTCTAGAGAGTCATTAATCTCGTCGTAAGATAGAAGAGATGAATATCCCTGGAGGAGACTATTTTTCTCCATTAACTGTAAAGGGATCCTAAAACGCCTGGCTCAGATTTTAGATGTCTAACTTTCAGATGTTAAATTACAACCGATTAAGTCAATCACATGTTGTCCCTTAGCAGAATGTATTAATTCGCTCCACAACCAGTCAGCTCAGTCAGCTTCCACAAAGAAAACGCTGGAAAGAGAAAATAATTCCTGAACCTTCCCTGAAACTCTTCACACATTTGCAGTAATTTTCATCCACAGCATACGAGCAGGGAATAACGCATATTGTCAGGAACTCTAAAATCCAACACTTGTGTCTTTTTGTCAAATTTGCCTTTATTTCCAGTTTTGGGACACTAACTGATTTACAAGGAAGGAAAATGTCAAAAAGAGTATTATTTGTTACTGCATCTAGTGGCTACCATCTGGACAGCATTACACATGTAAAAGGTATTTTGCATCTGTTTTGCACATCATTAAAAAGATCAGATATAGTTTTCTGTTGTATACCAATATCAGTGTTATCACTGGAAACACTATACTTCTGGCAGCTGGCTATTTGAGTTGTCATGCACCTACTTTCCACCTGGGAGGTACAGGTAGAAGCCTGTTGCTGTGTCACTTGCAGCAATTCACCACAGTTTTGCTGTTATGTTCGTAAGATTTCCATGTTCATAAGTTGACTATAATCAAATGCTTTATGAGCTTTCATAGAGAAATATTCTTTAAAGTTTAAAAAAACCCCGAGTTATTGTGCCAATACTGGTTGTTTCCAATGCAAGTTTAGCTACAGAAACTTAGATGCTACCTTTTACTAGTGTTTGTATACTATATACAAGGGAATATACATTTCTATTTACAGAAAACTTCATTCTTCACCGTGTATTATTTTTCTTCATATCTTGTTTATTATGGAAACAAATAAACAAGTTCTGTTCTTTCTTATCATGAGGATTGTTATTTACATGACTACCCCGTCTGCCACAGGGCCTTGCTGAGAAGTCAGCTCTGAATCCCAAGCTCTGCAGAAGCCAAACATAAAATAACTGCACATGAAAGTGTATTAAGATGCATATTTTCATGAACACTATTTTCATTGTAATTACTGAAAATTAAACTACAAAAGCACAGGTTTTCTTCTGAAATTTAAAACTTCTGAAGTCTTAAAACTTCCAAAAACCTATTTCTTCATTGCTAAACACTAAACTACTCTCTTTTTTCTCTGTTGTTTTGCTTGTATGTACACACATACACACATGTGCAGAGTGTCTGTCTACCTACCTAATTACCTATATATGTATGTATATACAGAGTAGCCTCTTTAGTTCCAAAAGTGCAATTGCAGGTCATTTAATGTGAAAATGGCAAGGAGAAGCTCTAATGTACCCATCTGCATTTCTCATCATCAGTAGGGAATTTTTGTCACAGTTGTATGGTAGGACACAAAAGTCCATTCAAGGCTAGGGAAAGAAAATAAAACCCGCACCACCATTTTACAACAATTTCTGAAAACCACGAAAAATTACACAATATTGAAGCAGCTGGCTGCATAAGGTAAAACTGCACCTGGGTGATACTTGCTAATGTGGCTGGAACATATGCAGGAAGACACAAAGACCCATGGACGTCAGCAGCACTACAGGAATAACAGAATGAACAGTTTCTGAAAAACATTTTCAACATATTACATATAAAATAGTTCTGTGCTCCTCTTCAGTGTCAGCCATACACGATTTTTTGTTCCGCCACTATCTTGACTTAGCATAGGCAAGGAAAGTTAATTTCCATTTATTTGAGACTTCTCGGAAAAACAACAGCTTTTTAAATAATATCCTAGGGAACGTCTGAGAAAACACAAAACTAGATGGGAGAGTTCTCAAGTTTATGAGTAAAAATTTCCTGGGACAATATAATTTGGAAAAGCTACGTGTACCATGAGGAAAAGATATAGTCAGAAAGTCCTTAGAAATTTTACATGATTTCTTGGCTGGAAATCGTTGTAACAAATACAGCAGGAGGCATCTGATGGAAAGAATAATAATATAGTCTTAGCAATTTAGCTAGAACAGTTTAAGAAGATGCCACCACACTCCTCAGCTGGAAGCTGGTGTTGTGACATCACTGACCCCAAAATAAACCATGTGATTACTGCAAATCCATTTCAGTGCAAAGTCACAGGGTTAGCTTAAATCACTGCTGAATATAATTTCAGATGACTAGTTTTTTGTTTATGTGTTAGCTGATAAACCAATTTTATAATGCAGAATACCTTCATAACAAGTAGATAGTGATGAATTTCTAAAGTTCTTTATTGATTTTATTTAGTTGAGGTATTACAGTGAAGATTTAAGTTTATCTGCAGATGTCTTCTGTAAATTTAGCAAGTTCCCTCCACAGTCAGCAGGGAGACACAGGCCCACACATGATTCATGTCCATTGAAGCGTTTAGCATTTATGACCATTTTAAAAAGTAAAAATCGTAAGCTTGAAAATTTTGATACTTTAAATTTCATTAACCAAAGAAAATTAATAAAATGTTGTCTTAAGTACTGTAGAGGTTTTCTTCAGCCATCCACTATGGCTGTATGGTATAGGAGTATAACATATGACACCGTGTGAAAATATAATGTTCTTTGTGGTGTGAATTCCTGATGCTACACTAAACTTTCTGGTCTAATAAAATCACCTCATGAGGGATACAATGCGTAAATGAAAGAGTGAAGTTCTATGTTGATGTGAAATAAGTCACATTAGATGGTCATAAAGTTGTTCTGGTTTTAAAGATCTATATGCCTCTCATTATATTTGTCCATTTTATAAATTAATAAGACTGACTAAGCAAATCAATGTTGTGTCACATACATTACTGCTTTTATGTTTTTATGAGAATTAGATAATCTAGTGAATATAAGTTCATTCAGATTGATGACCTCTCTCGTATGGAGCTCTACAGAAGCAGCAGAAGCTGACCCACGGCACTGTCTGCCATTTGTGATGAGTATTAAATCAAAATTTTCTGAAATGTTGTCACAGATGTAGAAAAAAAAGAAGTCGTATACACTATATGAATTCTACATCTTGGGGCAGAGAATATTATGCAACCTATCCAAGGCAGGTATTTCTGTGGGTATATGTGTACAAGTGTGCAGTCTCTCTGACAGGCTAGCTGTGTTCTTGGAATGTTTTCAACAACTAAGTCAACATTACTAGGGAAAATATATACATGAAAAAACAAAAATATAACAGAAATCTTTCATCTCTCTTGGATAGACCCATGTGCTGAGAGTGTGATAAGTGGTCACAGGTTGCTGCATTGAAACAATACTTCTCTGGGATCATTTAAAACAAATGTGATCCATCATACTTCCAATTCATGAAAAGAATAACAGTGCTATTGGTACTTTTTGACCTCAAGAGGTGCAGAAAGATCTCTTGATGCTTCTGCTAAGTTATCTGCAAAAGTGAGTTTTGAGTTGCTTTGTTCTGTTGTGGAATAGAACCTGTACATGTAGAGTTGTTTAGCTGGCCCTGCTTTTGAAACTGCTGAAATGACATGAGAAAAGTCAGGAGATCAGGCAGGAGATGAGCAGACTGCAGAATGAAAAATTTAATAGCTTGTAAATGGTGAAGGAAGGAAAGAGGAGATTGAAAGAGAAGGAAGAATGCAGACAACATTAGCTTTCAAACAGGTATTTTGCCATTCTAGAATTATCCTCTCTACTTCCAGACTTAACAGAGAAACCATTTACTATTTTCAGAATGCTGGGTTTGATCTTAAAATCATAGAAATAAATTTAATATATAAATAATTCTATGTCACAGCAATAAAAGAATGCATAAAACCCCCTTTCATTACTGTCCAAGATGCATTTACAGTGTCTATTAGCATTATATTCTCAGAAAATCAGGACATTTCCTTGAATACTTAAATATGTTTTTATGGTGCCTACTCTTAGGTAACCAAGTTTAAAAAAACTACATTCTTTTTGCTTATGATGAGAAGAGACATGATGAATTCTGGAAGGCTCTAGAGTGAAAAAAATAAGGATATAATTCTACAGAGGAATAAATTTTAAAATTACAAATGTAATTTATAAAAAAATAGAATACATCTTCATTAATATATAAGCAATACACATTTAACTCATATAGCCATTACAGTCAAACATGAATCCCATATTCCTTTGTAGGAAGTCCACATAGAAATGTGAGTGAATGCATAGCACACTTTTCTTTTTCGTGTGGGATGCTTGGGAGTCAGGAAACCTGGATGATGTCTGGGAGTCTCACAATTGCAGCTCCAAGGCGCTAACAGCAAGGCAAAAGTAAAGCTCCCTGGTAAGTCTTTTGCTGTCAATGACAACACACCATAAGTTATATAAACACTCAAGGAAAACTGAGTAGAACTGAGAAACTTTGGTATAAAGCTTTTCTAGAACCTACTGAGTTAATTTCAAGAAAATATTTTTGAATAACTAGAGATCTTCCAACAACCATCAGATATGTTGTCCTAGGATCTAGGATTTTATATATACAGGTACATAAGTGTATAAACACACTTACATAATTATATTGTGAAATGAATGTAACTAAATGTGCCCTGTAGACAAAAAAAAAATTAAAAAATCACACATGCATTTCAGAAATAGGAAAGCATTATATAGCTAAAATGGACATTGCAATGTGTCAAAACAACAAAAACCAGTATCTCAACATCACGCAAAAGAAAAACAATGAAGAAATAAGAAGCAAAATAAATGTTGAAACTGAGGAATAGAAACAAATGAAGAAACGATGAATGAGTTAAGAGGAAGGTGTGAGATATAACCTCCACTATATTAGGAAAAAATCAGTTGTGGTAATGCAGATTATACTAATTTTCTGCATTGGCAAAAGCCATTTAGATATGAATTTAGGAAGGAATCAAATTTCTCCAAGTATAGAAAGTTATGTAAATAAATAACATTTAGCTATACACAACTAGATACAGCATAGTATCTACATCTCAATAAAACATCTTAAGACAAATAAAGGACCTAGTAAATAATAAGGGTTTTTTCTCCCTTGCCTCTGCATGTGGCTCTCCCAGCGAGATCAGTGAGAAATGTATTTACTTAGGCTATGTAGACAATCGGACTAACAAAACACTGATTACAGGGAACTTACACATCTTTAAAAGATGCATGCTTTCTCTTTTCACTAAATAACTTATAACACTGAAGAATTAAAATGTTAACTTTTCGCTGGAGCAAAAATATAAGTACTTTTATCACTTTCATTCTGAGTAATGTGAAATTATTTATTTCATGACATATATATGATAATTCTTTATTATATGGGAAAAACAGAGCCACAAATTCAATTGTCTTGTTTGCTGCAGGCACTTGTATGGATGAATACAGTTCTAGACTTTTTAAGTTGTGTTCAAATCTAGTAGGAGCCTTTGAAATTTTCACTGTTGGGATTATCATTCAGAGAAAACCATCAACTGTCTATGAATCCCAAGAAACTATACATAGTGTATTACAAATCAGGTCTTGTGGCCACTGTCAGAGCTATAAGACACAAAAGTGAACTGAACCTGCCTGTATTGGAAATTAATAGATTTCAGTGCATAGGTCCAAATATGTGATCCAGAAAGTTCTCATTTTGGTAGCTATCATCTAGTCTAAAAACAACTTGCTTTTTACAATGTGTCCTGTGTATTTAGGCTGGTAAATCAATAAGTATCAATAATGCATCTATTGAATTCTAGATTGGCCCTTAGGAGTTGTCTTATTTGTTTGCCATGAAACAAAAACTGAATCATAAAAAAGCATGCATCATTTTAATCAAAACACATGATGATGTCTAGTAAGTAACAGACTTCATCGCTATTTCCTCTTCTCTGTATTGTTATTGAATCCAGTGACTAACACACTACGGGTAAAGACAAGACTGTAAACTCTGGGAGTAGTGACTAGAAACCCTTTTTTTCCCCCCACAAACCTGCATCCTCCAGAGTAATGTTTCTTCATGATTAGTCTCCATGTGACTCTCAGTTTTTCAGTTTCTTATGTAGTGATCCATGTATAGCAAAATAGACAACTTTACTGTTCAGACAGTAAGATATTATCTTGAATCCCAGTAACCTGATATCCACAATGAGTCCAAGTTTCCCATTTCTGAGGTAAAATCTCTAAACAAACAAACAAATGTAGGTACAATAAGTACCTGCATATGTATTTTGTACCCTATTTTTAAGATTGAACTGTGCTCAGTTAATTTTCTAACCAGAGGAAAGGCTCCCATGAATGGAGAGAAGTATTAACTGTGCTGGTGTGAGTCAAATACCAGATCTGAGACACTACCTCAGGTTTATTTTAGCAGCTCAGATGCTAACTTCATCCCTTCCAAACACCTCTAAAGCCTAGACAACCAGCTTCTAGGTAAAGAGATGCTGTGGTGGTGCAGACTCTACCCTGGGCTGCATTGTGATGTCAGGACGAACCAACACTGTGTTCTTGTTTTACTTACAAGCACAGTGGTCTGGAACAATATGACACACTCTAATCCTACCTGCCAGTGCAGTGAGTTGAGACACAAGACAATCTGGTACCTTCCTGTACGGGGACAAGCACAGTGAGTTGAGATGATTTGGAACTTCCTAACCACAACTGGAACTCCTGTTGCCTAGGAAATGCACCCAAAACTCCTCCTGCCTGGGTCATAGCCAGCTCTAAGAGGTGCCAAGATTACCTGACAAGAATTATGGCCACAATGAAAAAGTACTGACCAAAGTCAATCATCTTGCAATCCTGTATTGATCTTAGGTGAGGCCCTTTGGGCCCTCTGGGATTGCAGCAGTCTGTGACCGTGTATCTCTCCTGAGTTAAGACACCTCTTGGGGTTTATTTCACAATGTTTAAAGTAGATTTCACAATGCAATTCAGATCATCCGCTGACAGAAGTCGACAAAGGAAAAGAGTGAGTAATTCATTATCCTTAGATTTCGTGAGGTTTTCAAAGATCATTAGGTACCAAAATTTACTGTATTTTGCAGAGAGAGAAACATCTTAATCATAGGTTCACCTCTATAGCTGTGTGTTTGTGCATGCATGTGATGTAATTTAGGAAACAGTAGAAACTTTAACTAAGTAGCTGTGTTGATTATAACAATTGTTGATTATTGACTGATTAAATTTTGCTAGAAAATTATGTAACCTAATCTTGTGATTTATTGAAATAGTGTTAACGTATCTTAAATTGCTTCTACCCCAAAGTTATATAGGATCCATAATAGCATGTTGAATCAATATCACTGAAATCCCTGTATCCAGTTCCCTTAGACATAAACCATTGACCAAGTCTGGGTCTAAGTTTGGATCCAGCTGCACCTAGACTCCTCTCTGACAGGAAGTTTAGAAAGTAAAAGGGTTCATTCTGAACCTCATGACTCAACGGGAGGGAATCCCTTATCCTTTTCCTCTGATCCCTGCGTAAATCATTTTAGCCCAAACCTGACTCAATTTCCCCAATCTCCATATAAATAATTTCCCCTGATTCCTGTGTAAATCATTCTAAATCATTGTCTTGATTCAATTTTCCTTTCTATATTCCCTCCATTAGTAAGTAATAGAGTGAACCTTGCCATTGAATTGTTTTAAGTTGCACTTTTACATATTTATATTAAAATCACTTTTTCTAATACCTTTGACGGTGATTCTTCAAACAACCTAAATCACTTTCCTCCATAACAGATGCTTTGCTAGGTACACTGCAGTACCTCACTACCAGAAAAACTCAAATGTATTATGAAGTTCAGATATGCTCCTATATTACAGAGAATATTGTCTGTAGTGTCTAGAGGACTAGTGTCTCCTGTTTCTGCACACAGCTATTCTGTATATGTAAAACAGCTATTCAAATAAGTATTTTGTATATTTGCATTTAAAAAGAAAGGTTTTACACCCTCAGATCAATGCATATTAAATTTTAATTATGTGGAAACTCAACTGCCCATACCAGCAGTAAATTTAGAAAATATCTTTTTATGCTGGATGTTGAAGGTCTCGGTTAGGTAACCATAACAAGTTAGGTAACCACGTAGTTGTTAACCACAGTACTCATAAAGTAGAAAATATTTCAGAAATACCTTTGAAACCTAGTGACAAACATTAAGAGTCAGAGATTCCTCTAATATGAAATTGAATATGAGAAGAAAGCCTGTTGCAAAAACAGACTACCTTTTTGACAGTTTTAAAGTGTTTTTTGTTTTGAAAACAATACTAACTTAAAAAACATTAAATTCTGTCTGAAATTTGTTTCATGTTTATTTTTGTAAATTTATTCTCTATGTTTAATGCAAAAAAAGATGAAAATATGTTTATTTAAAGATAATTTTTCTTCTAGACCACTGCAAACTAATAGCTTCAGACTTTTTAGAAATATTAATATATATCAGCCCGCCATCATATAATCCCTCTTATTCCAATAAAATGTGCCATGTTACTGGCTGTGGTTTTACTTTCAAATAACATTCACTGTCAACTGCTTTAATTTGTGATCCATAACACATTTTAAAAATTGTGTTTTACATCTCATCTTTCCTCAATGTTAGCCAAGTCCTAGTTCATGTGCAATCACACTAGTGCAATCACACTCTAAATTATGGTCAATATTGTTATTTTTCCACATGATTATTCTGTATTTATAAATTAATTTCTCTTTCCTTATAAATTTCAAAAACATCAATGTTTTTATAGTTGTTTTTCCTTCCTTTAAGAGTGATCTGCAATTTTCATTTAGTGGCAACTTACATGTGACACATAATCTTATCCAAGGAAAGTTTCTTGTAGCATATAATATAGATGCTTACAGTA
>VZSC01010548.1:162250-174991 GCA_013398225.1 Steatornis caripensis | reverse complement strand
TTCTACCATTCTGCAGGGCAATTCAATGAAAATTTTAATAACACACTGAACCTGATGAGCAAGATAGCATGATGATGAACATAATAGTCATGTACAATATCTGGTTTGAAGTATTGTATTAACATGAAAAATAATTAAAACTTACTTACAGAACTATGTTCATATGCTTAATTTGCAAGGAATCAAAGTCAATTAGGAATGAAAACTTGAGCTGTTTTTGTTTGTCACACACAGGCTGCTTAATGTAGTGAAAAATCCAGCATGAAATTCCTCATTCTGCTTCACCCTCCTCAGACTTCTCTTCAAATGAAAATTCTATTTCCACGCAGACTTTTGAGGAGTTGATTCTTTTTTCCAAATCATTTTCTATGAATTATGTATGGTGGTTATGTTGTACAGCCTTGATCATGAGAGACAGAAGGCAGATGACAACACTTACTTTATTTAAAACCATCGCTGATGTTTCTGAAGCTAAGTAACTTCGCCCAATTCATTCTCATTTTAATTCTGTTTCTAGTAATCTTTTAAATCTAACTGAAGACAACTGGCCATATAGTTAATTACTATAAATCCAAAGATATTTCTGGTGACTTTAACTTAGAAATGGATTTTACAATTTTTTTGTGAATCATGCAAGGGAATGTTTTTATTAGTTTTGACGTCTCAACAATTTGTGCTTAGGTCTACCAAGATGTCCACTAACCCTTCTCATAACTTTAACATTATTTTCAGGAGGAATGTTCAAACTTTCTTCACCATGGACTTTTGTGTAATATCAATTTTGTGCAACAATCCATGTTGATGCACGAGAGGAGGAAAAGAATACTTTCATCATCAGGCATCAGCATGGTTTCTTTGGAATTGACATGACTTTTCTGCATAGATGAGCTCTTCCTGAGACAGGAAACTACTTCCATGTATTTTCATATTTTCATTTTTCTTTTTAATATTCCTGAGCTATTTAGAGCTAAAGCTTCCATATTCCTCCCCCATGGCCACCCACCGCACCCCCTCCTCCACTCCGCCAGCCCCCACAAAGACATAATCCAGAGGAAAGAAGTCTGGGCTCCATAAGCCTCTTTCCTCATGGAGTCGCATTCCTTGAAGTGAGGAAAGGTCCCTTTGGGGTCTGAGAGCTCAGATGTATTGTGGGCCAGGTGTTTTCTGGATGTGCTGGTTGCTGGTGCAAGGGGGAAGAGGGAAAGGGGAGAGGCCGCTCACCTGAATCCTTGCCTCCCAATTCAGGAAGAACACTGAAACTATGCCATTTTACAGCAAATGAATATATGGTCCAAATGAAAGACTTGAAGTGTGGAACTAATTTGAGGAAATGCAGGTGTTTATGGTTGTAGATATACATTTAGACTAGGTGCCCTAGATTCCTGCTAGAGACAATGGAAAAAAATAAAACCTTTAAAATATACTTTATCTCTTTCTAAATATAGATAGGGCTTGTTTAGAGATTAAGACTTCCAAACATAGGTGTGCAAATGTAAACTAAGTAAGTTCCAGATACAGTCAATGAAAATCTTGGTTTTGGCTGAAGCATAAATGACTGGTACCACTGGAGATGGCTTAGGATATCTCAGACGTCCAGGACACTCATGGAGCTCACAGTGGTGACACAGGACCTGTGAAATAACTGCAACCTTCTAGAGTGGCAGCTAGAGGCCAGGTGGGATAACCCAGGAAACCCAAAATAATACTACATTTAAAAGTTGTGTTCCATATTTACTGTCTGTTTAAACTGAGCTGAGATACTTTCTGTTCTCTATTGACTATTCTGACTAGACCTTTGATGACTTATTATAATAAGAGTTTAGACACCCAGTTCACACCCGCATGACAATATTCAGTTACCTAATTTTGGTGGCTTAGTCTGCAGTTGAACATTTCTTGGCATGCCAAAATGTTACATGAATCTTAAAAGTTCCCATTTCTCCCCATTTGACTGTGCAGAAAGCCAAAGTTGACTTGCTCAGCAGGAGGCCTCTATGCTGCAGGTGTGAGAAATTCAGCAGAATGAGTATACTGAAGCACAGCTTCAGAACTCAGTGATGAAAAAATCTTAATAAACACAACTATTAATCTAATGCACACAAACTATATTTTCAGGAAGTTTAGATATTTTGTCAGAATAAGTGCATCATGTTGAGAGAAGGGAAAAAAAAGAAAAAGATCTAGTATCTGGTTTCTTGGCCTCTGCCCTAATACCATCAATTTGGCTTGTCAATTAGTGTCGATTGTGGTTATATTGATCTGTGTGCTTTATGGATTCTACTTAGAATTAGACTCATTCTACAAACTCAGATACTGCAGCAAAGTCTGTGGCTTCTAACTTTCATTCACTACTGAATTAAATATTAAGGCTACTTTTCTAAGAAGGAGTCAGGCTTAGTTATTTTCATCCTCCTCCTTTATTTACTGGTTTTTTTTTAATTGGACTGATATAAGTAAAATGAGCAAAATTTTACCCTGTATATTAGGGGCAATACTACATTAATTATTTACTTATTTAATAATTAAACATACTATGATATTATGAAAGGAAGCTAGCTGATATTCTTTGTCTCATTCTGATCCCATTTGTATTGTACTAAATTGAGAATGTTCTCCTGAAGCCAATAGCGGGACTCTCTTTGGGGGTGGGGGTGGAAGTAAGAAAAAAAAAAATCACTTAATGCCTCATTTTTATTGTTGCTGTTGTTGTTATTTTGCTGGAGTATTATCCTACTTTCCGATATGAAGTAATGTAACATTAAATATTAATAAAGTGTACAAACTTTACAAGGAAATATATATCTGTGTCCTTATATTATAACAAATATCACTAAAGATAATCAATTTCGTGTATCATCTGTAATATTTTGATTTTCTTATAATAAATTGTGACTTCACAGGGGAAAAAAATGTGACTGCCTTCTTATATGTGTGTATTCTTATTTTTAATTGAAAATTCCTTCCTGAAGATGTTATTCATAAGTGTGAAATTCATCACACTTAACTTTAGCAATATAAATGTTAGATATCTTAGCTGCGATTTAGCTCACCCAATCTTAAAAGCTGCAATTCAGTTACAGACTGAGATGTCTAAATTCATGTGCTTACAATAAAGCTGTTACGTTTCAGCCAGAGAACACTTAAGATGCCTTAACATAATCATCCATAACATCTAAGGTATGCTAAAGTATCTTGCCTGGACTTCAGCTGCCAATCCAGAAAAGAAAATGAGGTAAGCTTGTGCAGGTATCTTAGGTACCCTATGATGCCTTAAAGACTGTCTAAGTGTGCGCAACTCAAATAATTAAAACACTTTTTAAAATGCAGTCTCAAATGTCTACCCTGCGTTCAAAGAGGATGAGATTATATCCAAATGCCATTGGTCATAACTATAGCAATTTAAATTAACTCTGCTAACCCGTTCTAGTAGTTTTAATATAAAATATTAACCCACATGACAAACAAAAATTATTCCTACTTTTTGTTGTTGTAATTAAACAAAAATTCTCACTGATATAATCTTTTCTGCTTGTCCAGTCAGGCAATGTCAGTCAAAGCCAAAAACAGAGGCATCAAATGTGGATATCCAACAGGATTTCTGAAGGAATTGCCTAATCAAACCCTAGCTATCAGGAGGTGGAGGGAAACACACAACAAAAACCCACAACTTTAAGTCCATTAATGAAGCTCTGGGCCAAATGCTGAGCCCACAGGAGACATACTGTGCATATTCACACTTCTAAATGAGGAAGAAGTAGAATTAAATCCTAGGCTCAAAGTCCAAGTAAAAATTGGCTCATGTTCACATTGCCAGAGGCTAGTCCCCTTTGCAGCAATTTTATCTTGGACAGAGTTAGTGGAGAGCTCCAAAAAGAGAGCTAGGTTATGATATAACAGTTATTCAGTAGGGATTCTCCATTACAGATTATCTGTTATGGATTATAGCTCCAGTGCTTGAGTTCACATAGATTCTGGATTCATTAATTTAACAGGATAGAGGATCCTGTTCCAACCGAAGATATATGGGTCACTCAGTCCAATGCAAAACAATCTGTGTCAAACAACTATGTTTTCTACACTTTCTCTTTCTTCCACGACTGTTTGACAATTTGGTCCTGCCTGAGAGATTAAGACTAATTCCTCATCAATTCAGACAGAGCAGGGATTTGTGACAGACTTTCTTCTCTCTACAGGAATAACTGCTTTTTAAATTTAGTAAACCTGGCCATTTGGAAAAAAAGTGTTAATTCAGTGAAAACTACTGAAACTTATCTGTGGATGAGATTTAGTCTAAAAAAATGTATGTTCTGATGAAACATATATGTTGATAATTTTAATTTGCTTTCTGTATCATGCTAGATGTGATTAAGGCTCCATTCATACCAGTACTATAAACCCTTCTATAGCATTTACCTTAAATTCAGCATTCTTTACTAAATGTCTTTATCATAAACTTGTTCTTTCATAGTCAGAAATGTATTGCTTTCAAATAACCTACTGCACTGATAAAATCCGTGTAAATGAACCATATTGCAACATCATCTGACCAGTACCCTGGTAATGATGTAACACCAGTAGCCAGAACTGACCCTTTAAAATGTGCAACCTGTTTTTAAACCTTATTAGCAAAATGTTGTCTTCATTTTTTATTTCAATCCTGATTTCATCCATATAACATGATGGACATGCTCAGGTACAATACAAAATGATGCTAAGAATCCTTACATTTATTTTCCAGATTGGAACTTATGAATATTATGAATTTGTTCAAAGAACAAATGGGCCTAATTTAATATACATGTCTGCAACTCAGCTAATAAGTTTGAGCAAACAGCAGTTTATGAATCTGTAGTAAAAACCACCTATTTCTCAGCTTAATTTCAATATTGGCTTATTATAAGGCTCAAATCAACATTCTGATCATTATCCTAAATATACCTTCGCATCTATTTAGTTCCAGAGGACAGTTACCTTATACTAAAATTTTAGGTAGATAAGATCATCTTTCATTAACAGCAACACAGTCATAGAAAGACCTTTCAAAGACGTAAGTGCTTCCTGTTCCCATGGGCACCTTTAGCCAATGCCAGCAGCATTGCAGTTCGTCTCCTGAATAACTTCAAAAAATCTGCAGCTGTTAGTACCTGTATTTAGTGCACTCCTCTTTTTCTTTCTTACACTGTCATATTTTGTTTGTGCATCATGTTCTTACATTCAAAAGTATGCACATCTAAATTAAAGCACAAAACAGACAAATAAAAAAAAAAACCAAAAAAGAGAGAGAGAAGGAAAACAAGTTTGGGTGTTTTTCTCCCTATAGGATATACGTGTATTAATTTACTATAGGAAGTAAGAAAACAGAAAGTCCTTAAACATGAAAGGTATAATTATTATTTTTACAACTCGTTATTCTCAGCCACACATTAGGTCACAGGGAAGAACACAATTTCTGGTAGAGATCTAAGATTATTGCAACAGGGAAAATGCACCCAAAAATTTAGAAAATTGTTTCTATTTCAGTGGTTTAGAGGTATCCATTGACCTAGCTTTTTGAAGAATATTTCCAGGAAAGAATAATCTTTTCATTCACACACTTATTTTTCAACTACCATGATCTTCACCACATACCAGAAAGTTAGTACTATGATTATACTTTGAGTAGATTCTGTTTACCAATATTTTCTTACCAAGTTACCTAAAATAGAGAAAATTCCACAATAAAGACAACTGATAAAATAACCTTTATAACCGCAGTAACTAATTTTGAAACATTTTCCTCCTGAACTGTAACAGTAGAAACAATCTTACACTGATTTTATACTTTCACCCTCTCCATTTGTACCCAATCTAAGTTCTGGCACTTCTTCCTAAAAGTTCATATTGCTTGTGGAGTGCCCAGTACACAATACTGCCAGTTTTGTTGTGCCATATTTATCCTGGGCAACTTGATACATCCACTTACAATATGACTAATAGACTCTGGGGTCTAGCCACATATTCTACATCCCGCACTTAAATCTTTCCTGCCATCTGTCTTCCCTTTAAGATATCTCATGTGAATAGGTTGTTACTGTGTGACCATAATTAAATTATATTTTTCCCTTTTCAATCCTCCTGCGAAAAAACACTTACAGTTTGGCACTTTCTTTTAATAAATGAGAGGTTTTTTCTGAAACACTTTCCACTGTATTTTCTCATCCTTTGCTACATTTATGTCTCATTGTTATCATCTTAATGACTTCAATAATGACTACAACCCTGGAGTATTGTATTCCCCATTTATATTTCAATCTTGACCCAAGAATCCATTATTTACTATTATGATAGCAGCAATAACTGTCAGAATTTTTTGTTGTTGCTATATTTTTGTTTCCTGAGCCTTCTATTATTTTCTGATGTCTCTATTATAGTCATTATGTACTATAGCAATTTCTAAAGGTATCAGCTGAAATAGGAGTCCTATCCAAAAGCAACCATTAGGATGCAATCCCCAAGTCAAAGATCTAGCAATTTGAAAAGACAAAAATAAAATCCATGTTAGGAAAACAGATGGAAAATTTGTGTGAGATAGATACACTTGAAATAATTGATACCCTCTAAAAATTAACAGTTGTCTCTTAAAAATTGTCATGTCTTGGCTAACCATCTCTGATATAATTTATTTTGTATAATTTCAGGGGTCCGATTTAGTTCTCACATGTATTTAGTGACTTGCAGTGCCAGTATATATAACTGACTACATTCAGGATTCCACTCTTCTGCCCATTCATAGACATGCAGTGCCATTTGTGGTATCTTAAGGTACCTTGCTTGGGCACCAGCTGACCCTATGTCCTACATGTCTTGAGTCTTTTCTGTCAGCATCATGCAGACAGCTCAGATACCAAGGTAACTCAAATTACTTATGTGGACTAAGTGAACCAAGCCACCAGCCTCTCATTGTAGATCCAGAGTTCAATTCAGTTGTTACCACATGGGTGTCTACTCCTATTTTAAATGTCCTAATGTATCCCACCTAGGACTCAGCTACCACTCCAGAAATATATGAGTGTGCCCTAGTCCTCGTTTTGTATCTACCAGCCCCATGCACACATCTCAGATTCTCCAGGACATCTCTTAGGGCACTATTGGCTTGTGCTGAGGTAGCTCATTAAAACCCATCAAGCTAGGTGAGACAAATACCACCTACCCTCTAGGTTACATAGTGATCCAGAAAATGAGTCACATCCTCTAATGCTGTAATTCTATAATGCTGCTTAATTTCTTTATAGCTCTTCTGCATTACATTTTCCACTAGTCAACGAAGTTTTCTCTGTGACTTCCTAGCTTATCTTTAGTATTTGAATTGCCATTCGAAGGAAAAAGAATAAAACATTTAATTTTTTGTTATTAATGCCATACAGCCAAACATATTTAGCATATTTGCACTTCGCTCTCCTTCAATACATCCTCAATCATTCCTTTTATTTCTCTTATTTTTCCCTTTGGTTGAGTGTTTTCCTGAAGCCATGTTTTAATGCACCGTGTTTGCTAAACTTCCCACTTGCAAAAGGGTTGCAATTGATTCAGGGATGATAAAGTAACACAAACCAAGAATGACAGTCCATGCTTAGACATGCTTTGAGACCAAAGTTTGAGGAGTCTGTCTGAACAGTCATGATATCAATAAAAATCATTAACAGCTAAGAGAATTTGTTCCACTGGCTTAATGGGAAACTATCTGAGGGGGATAAACCTTGCTACGTAATGAAAAGGGAGAAGGAGGGAGAAGGAGTTCTGATGGCACTAGTATATCTACAGGCAAAAGACAGAGCACTTTGTGCCACTAGTACCACTAAAACAACGAGACTTAAAGCAGTCATTCACTTATAGTCAACTCAGTGTCTTCTACAATGGGCTGTTTCTGTCCATTCTTTCCTCTGTTGTGAATTTCCAGTCTTAGCCTTCAAGTGCTTCATGCAACAGACTGCTATTTCCTTCAGGAGAATTTCTGCTGACTTTGTTCCTCTGTCTCACATAACTGAAGAATTTATTTAAGAAGTATACACACAAATTGATTTAGAAACTTTAGCTGGTAAATGGAACCATTCGACACGACAGTATCTGAATTGACGTGGTAATGAATCTTGGAGAAGTAAAACTGATGGATCTTATTCATGTTTCTCCACCTGTAAGATTATATCATAAAAGTTTCTGAAACTCTCAGTTACATTGAATATCATCTTCTGTTACAAGTTAACCCATTAATATACCATTGTAAATATAATCATAATGTAATGTAATATAACGCAATACTTGCAACAATTTTTAGTCCACATCTTTTCTGGTGCAAAAATTCCTTTGTCTGGGAAAAGCTAAGGACAATAAAAAAGATTCTTGTGATTTTGATTGGCCATGTCCACACTCCTAATACATCTTCAAGATATTATACATTTTAAACACATTATATAAATACCTAGGTGATCTTAGGGCAACCATAGCTTACCAACACAAACCATTAATTCTTCATTTTCTGATTTGTTCCCAAATATATTTAAAAAAGTACTCATGCAACAGACAGTTCAAAAGTCCTGCCCGTTGCCTCAAAATTTCTGTACCATAAATCACAAAGAATTCCCACGAATTTGAACTGCAGAAACACATGGAAAAAGATTGAGCCACAGAAATTGTCCTACTTCAGGTATATATCTATGGAAACTTTTCTAGATACAAAACGATCTACCTGCTGAAGTCCATAACCATCTAAGAATGCTCACTTTCGATGACACATGAATAAAAATGTAGCCAAACCTTCTCTGACTGATCCAAAAAGTATGAACATCTACACTAAACTCTGGAACAATATCCTGCTTTGTTTTGCAACCGAACAAGCCACTGACAAAAATACAAAGAGGTTGCCTCTTTACTAAGAGCTGCTTGTCTTTGTGAGCCTTTCATATTTGGACGACCTAGAAAACTTCTTATGGGTAATGGAAGCTAGAGACTATTCTGTTGGATAGGAGGAGTATTTTGCAGCTTCTTGCTGCCCTAACTTTCACCCTAATGAGCTTTGCCACCAGTTTAAGAAACTGTGAAATGTTCACCTTTTGTAGTTAATGTCTGTTACCGGAGTAAAGGCTAGTACACAAAGCCTTTTCTTCTCCATCAGATAAGATCTGACCCCTGATGAAAAAAAAAAAAATTACATCACCTTAGTTGTCAAGCAGATCTGAAACCATATTTTCAATGCAACTACACTAAAAGTATAAAATAACCTGGCACAACCAATAAATTTAGTAAAGCAATGTAATAACGCATTCCTGTGCAGTTTCAACAATACACTTCTGCTCAAAATGATATGTATCACCTTATGGGTATTAATTCAAAACTTTATCAGATTGCTCCTAAAGTTCCATTCAGTCTTCTGCAATGGCATGCAAGAGGCTACCATGCTTACAGGCATATATTTCTATGGCAACAGTTTAAATTCTAAGCTATTCTTAGTTGAAGCATTTGCAGAAAAAAAATAATTTTTTTATTAACTAAGCAAGGTATCTGTTCCTTTCATCTCTGTCCTTTCTGAAACAACAGAAATCTCTTTACTCTGATGATTAAGAAAAGATAAGAAGTAACTTAATGTGATATATGTTATGCCTGAAGTTATGAGAATCTTCTTAAATTAGCAGAAAAAAAATGCATGTTTTGACATGTGGTCATGTCAGCATGGATATTATATAGGCTTCCAATGTTAGAAGTATTATCACAGCAGTAAAGCTTTGTAAAAATGAATAAAACATTTAAATTTTTGTTATTAATGCCATACAGCCAAACATATTTAACATATTTGCACTTCACTCTCCTTCAATACATCCTCAATCATTCCTTTTATTTCTCTTATTTTTCCCTTTGGTTGAGTGTTTTGTTTTGACAAAAATAACCTTAGAATTGCTAAACGTGAAAATAAGATAAAGACCGTAATTCAAAGCCTGGTAATTATTATATAATCTCAGAGAGTTAGGAGATCTATGAGTCTTAAGGGTGAGTGTCTGCAAGGTGGAAGAAAGAATGTGAACGTTAAAATCAGAAAATGACATAGAAAGGGTCATTTTGTTATTCTCCCCCAACCTATAAACAGTATAATACATGCATATCTTCAAAACTTCAATTGAACTAACATTTCTCTTTAAGTGTGCCAATGAACTAGCACTTTAAGTAAATGAGCAAATTTATGAGTTTATGCTACTTCTCAATGATGACAAATCAAAATGACATACTTAAATTCACTGAAATGCATGCACGTCTGATCTCAGTCATCTTTAATTTACTGTATCTTTTAACTTCCATAACTATGCCTCTAATGCAGCTAATTTTTGTTAGCATGGGATGTATCCTTAATGCTCTCAGTTCTTCAATTTTATCACCACAGACAATATCGTGGAGAAGGCAGCAAAACTTAGGTAGTCATTTAGGATTGCACTGGATTATTCTTCAATGTTTGGAGGGTTTTGTTTTTTTTTTTTTACTATGCCTAAACTAAAGTTCGCGGCCTCCTGAGGACAGAAATACTGGCTCTCATGTAAATGCCTTTTCTTTTTCTTCTCAATCTGGTAGATTACACAATGCACAATGGCAAACTAGTGCCTCTACTGCCATCACTTTGTCTTACACAGAATGTCCTGGTAGAGCAATCAGTCTGACAAAAAAACAAAGGGGAATAAAGAAGGGCCCTCGAAATAGGAATGTTTTGTATAGTTCAGCAGGACGTCCCGTTTTCAGAGGTACACAACCAAACCTCAAGGTATTTTCTAGGAGACTGCAGACCTTTCCACAGTGATAAAGGATTCTGGACAAATGTTCTATTCCCCGCATTTAATACTTCATGAACACCCGGGATCCGGCTCCTGCCTCATTTACAAGAGTGTATCTATTGCAATGTGTATGTATATATGTATGTCTGTTTTCTCCTGGCATATCCCAAAGATGGGCATTTTCTATAAAGCAAACCAAAAAAGTATTTGGAGTTTAGCAAGTCTAAAACGTCTACCCATGTTTTACTCTCAAAGGATTCTCTGCCTGGAGAAAGCCAGAAGCAACGTGACTGAAATTCTCTGTATCTCCGCTGGGACTTCAGCTGTGAGTTACAAGTGATCTGCAGGGGCTTTCGCCTTTACAGGTTTTACTGAGTTTAGGGGCGCACTTTCCCTTACAGAAATGGGATCAAATGCGACCTGACCTAAGTTCAACTGCAGCAGCGCCCCGAGGGGGGTCTGGTTTTGGGGGGTTTTCTTTTCAGCATTTAATATCAAAGGGTGCAGCTACCCAGAGCAGGGAACGGCAAAGTCCCTTCGCTAATTACTTTTCCCACTTGCAGCAGCTGCTGGAGCCCAGCCGCCCGCAGCAGCCCCGCCTCGCCGGCAGCCCGGAAAGCTGCCTGCGGGCCTGAAGTGCTGACCGGTGAAATCCGCCTCCGGCTTAATGAGAGCGAGCTAGGCAGAGTCAATTAAATCAAATTCCCACTAACATCCCTAATATATCTGCAGTGTGTGCAGCAGAGGCAGCAGCAGCGGCGGCAGCAGCGAGAGATTCACAGTATTAATAAAGGGATTCACTGCCGCATTATATATATAAAAAAAAAAGTGGCGAGGGAGAGGGGAGGAGGCAGTAAACTTTTGTATGTTATTTACATTGGGGAAGGGGTGAGGGAAGGGTGTTTGTGCGTCTGCGTGTAAATGAGAGAGAGAGGGAAGGGGGGGGGGGCTGTGAGGGAAAGAGAAGCACACACAGAGAGCACTGAAAGGAGGCTCTGTCCCCTAAACCCAAATAACCCACTTGCAAGAACTGATGCTGGAAAAATGGTAAGGACCCGAAGTTGAAAACATTTTCACTTTAATACTGAAAAAATATGCCATTATAAAATCCTCGAATAGAATTAGTAAGTTTCACTTGCTTCCTCAGTTCTGGTTTCCTCAAGTTATAGTAAGATTTACAACAGCACAGAATTTTCTACCATTAAACTTTGCAGCCTAAGCACTAGAGTGACATTAATTGGTCATGCTTAACTGCCTTGGTTCTTTTTTTTTTTTTTTATGAATGTTTACACTGTTACCATAACAGAAATCAAGGGTACTAATTTTTACATTCAGATGGAAAGGCAATACTGAATATGTATATTGAAAAAGAAGAGAAAGNGAAACTGCTACTGCAAGTAAGAGATACTTTGCGCTACAAGTGGTATCGGTGATTTTCAGTTTATTAAATTATTTGGCCGTGTTCCTTGTTCCGGTTCTAGCATGACAGCAAGCCAAGAAGTCCGGTGTTCTACCAGTAAGCGAGATTTTTGGATTGAAGACGTTTAAAAGAAAAACCAAAGCCCCCCCCCCCCCCCCCCCGAGAAACGAAACACAACCCACCATCAATAAAGCAAATCCCTCCCAGCAAAGTAATTCCCGCCTCAAAAAAAAAAAAAAAAGAAAAAAAAGAATCCAATGAGAATATTCATGCAACTATGTCTTAAATAAAACCTTTACAATTTTTTTCCACGGTAAAAGTACGATCTCTACTGCCTATTGATCACACAAAAATGGCGAAATGGCACTTTTATTATTATACTGTATTTCGTATATAGAAGGTTTGATACGAAGGGACTTATCAGGTAAGAGGGACGATGGTGTGAACTAGACGCTGCTTCCAGTCGGGGGCTGGAGCGTCCCTGGGGTGCGTTGTATCCATGCGAGCCATGCAGCACTTTTTTTTTTTTTTTTT
>VZSC01010548.1:118326-156547 GCA_013398225.1 Steatornis caripensis | reverse complement strand
GGGGTCGGGGCGGGGGGGGGGGGTGGGGATGGAAGGCCGTGCTAGGCTGGCTGGAAACCTTCGGTGGATCAAAAATTGCAGTCTCGAAGTGCAAGTGGAGCCGGGGGCAGGGAACCCCTCGAGAAACTCCGTGGAGGGAGGTGGGAGAGACGAGGAAAGGGGCAAGGGTCGGGGTAGGGGTCTCACTCACCGGGTGCCAGCAGCAGTGGCAAGATCCCTGTGAGTAAAGGCTCTGGGGAGGAAAGACTGGAAATCTGGAGCCTGGTGAACGCTCACTGGGATGTGGGGCAGGAGGACTAAATAACTTGTTCTCCTCCCACCTTAGAATAAAACTTCTGAGCATCTTTACCTTCGTGTTATTAAAATTGCTCAGGCACCATAAAAACAATCAAAATGTAACCAGAGGACCTGAACATTAACAAGATATTAAATAAATAAATACGAATCAAATCAGAGGAAGGACATGATGACCTGTAGTCAGAGCATGAATGACAAATTGCCTACTTCTTCCAAGGGATCTGCTGAGAGGTGGGAACTAGTGGAAGCCACCTGGGGCCCTAGAATTTCAAAGAAGGGAAAAAAAAAAGGTAAAAAATCTGTCGAAAGATGTAACAGTGTTTATGGGTGCTACGTAACTTCCAAAAGAGTATTTAGATAAAAAACCCATTGTGTTTTAAGCTGTATACTTTGGAAGTATATTGAGAGATTTATGTCTCATATATATGATATATGTATTGAGAGAGCACATGCCATGCAATGATTAGCATGTAGGAGACAAGTCAGAGAGGAAGAAAAGGGGCATCATCCAATTTAGATTTGGTATCTGAAGTTTTAGTTCTGTAACTCAAGTTACACAGGAAAAGCATGTCGGCACCAAGAAATTAATTTATTATTACTCAGTGCCATAATCCTAAACTTCTAGGTTTCCTCATCTTCTTGAGTCAAGTTTGGAAACATGTATCTCAAGAGAAGAGACCTGCCTGTAAATGTTTTAAGAAAATACCTATTCCTGGATGAGGTTAATCAGGATCTCTCTGACTGAAATTTTTTACTCTTATGTAGAGAGTGTGGTAAAGTGGGAGATCATGTGGCACTGAAGTGCTACTGAATCTGAGTCTTTAATATCCAGTATATACATCCCAGTTTACAACCCATACATAGGCTGAAAAAACAGAGCTCACTTTATCCCCTCCAAATTATTTAGTAGGTCGGAGAGGGGAATGAGCACCCAAGTCTATTTCTCTTGACTCCTTTCCTTATCTGATCCCTTTTGGCTCCTGTTTGCCTCTGCAACTTCTAGAAGCCTAAGACAATGAGCTTCCTAGTTACACCCTTCTTCTGGGTTTAAACTCCTGTATTTAACCACACACAAACAAATTGGCTTGAGCAGCACAGTTGCCTTTTGAATAGGAATGATTTTACTCCTAATATGGAAAATACCTTAAAATAGGAAAAGGTAGCGGGATACTTTTACATTTGCCCAATTGGTAATCTCACATATCCCTGTTGCTATGATTGGGGTGTATTTGTGCTGTATCAAAGCATGTTAAATACTAGTTACCTTGTCTAATGTTCTAGATCTTGCAAAGCAGAGCTCAGAGCATTTGCAAAGTTTATACAGAACAAAAATTCATTCCTGTAGATACCCTTCTTGCAATACTTGTACTAGGTACTGAAAAATCATCTTCATTATTTTTATGGGAGATATAATAACATTAAAGACATCGTACATTGTAGACATGATGCTCTGTGTGTGTATAGATGCACACGCACATATGTATACATATGTAGATAAAGGTATGTGTGTGTGTGTAATTATGATGGACTCAGCAAAGTCATAGTTTCATTATTTCAATTGAAACTATGGCTTTACTCAGGCTTTGGCTGTGCTGGGAGTGAAAGTTAATATAGGTCCCCCTATGTGTTGATGCAACTCCTGCAGAAACTGTGCATCCTGATGAATACAATGACTTTAAACCAGTTCAGATCATCTGGTTTAACTAAGGGTAGGAGGGGTTAAGACAAGGATCTCCTCCCAGAATTTTCTGTCTCAGTATGTTTCATAGGCCAGTTTTCGCAGAACTACTGGATTTCTACCTGAATTGCATTTAGGCTGAACAATGTTTCTGAAACTAGATATTTTCCTTCATTTTCCTGAGGGCAGTGACGTGTGAGCGTGTTCCAAATCTCGCTGTGATATATTCACCAGATGGAGCTTTGCAAAATGATGAAGTGGTGGATGATGATGATTTTAAAAAAAAAAGTTAGAGAAGTGGTTTTCCTACTTCTCTCTAGTGGGTAGGAGACTGGCTCAGGATGAGAAAATAAGAATTCTCTATCTTTCGCAGTGTAAGAGCCAGCCCACATGTTCCTCTTTCTTGACTCATACTTTCAACCACCAGACTACCACCCCTCTTGCTGCAGCTGTTCTACTTTACAAGAAAAATACTTTTGAGAACCCTTGAACCAGAGAAAGGCAGTGTGGAAGCACGAATTTACAACCTACTGCTTACAGCACCCAGCAGGGTGTGCAGAGCCTTGGGAGGACTTGCTTACGTCATGCTTTTGTATGAGACTGAGCTTGACCTAACAGATTTCACATACCAGATGTTCAGACTATGGAGCTGGTAGCAAAACTCATAGACATTCTTTCTCCAGTGTACATATTCATCATACCTTGTGATAATTTTGTGTTGGAAATATTGGCCAGAAAAGGTCACAGGGTTAGTCTTAAAAGCTTCAAACATTACGCGTCAGAAAAGTGAACAGGAGTCACGAAGGTGGACAGACTGTGCATCCAGGCTGAGTCTAGTCTGCCATGAAAGCCATGTAGTCATTTCACTTTGAAATTCTGATGATGTGGAAGCAAGAGTTGTATTTAGTGCGTAGGCCAGGCCAAGGTCCTGACCAGAATTTCTTATTTAAACTATATATATTGATCTGAGTTTCTGACCCAGTTTCCATTGTGATTGCTTGCATTAAAATCATTAAAATACCTGAGCAGTTCATAGCACAGGACTGAGCCCCAGAACTCCTGTCCTTACCAGTGAGAGTATCCAGAATAGCTCTTTGGTGAAGGACGGCATTCACACAGACGTTTATATTTTATCTTCCTTTCTCTGTTCCTTTCACTTTTTTTTTCTTTTTTTTTTTCTACTCTGTGCAGCCTGTAGTCTTCAACGTAGTCTTCTGGAGTGGCAAGTTTTCAAATAGAAAGGGTACAGCAGGGGTAAATTTCAAGTTGTGGAACCCAGATGGAGGGAGAAGATTTTGCTGCAGCCCTGACCCCAGAACATGAACTGAGATTCCACTGCAGCATTTCACCGAAATGTTCTCTGAGTTGCATCTTTGATGCTCTCGATCCTGGTGTGAAGGCCTGATTTCTGCCTTTCCCAGTGCAGTATGTGAGATGGTTGGTGGTCTGACTTGGGGACTGGGATTTCACTCCAGGCTTCTGCTTCCTAAGTCTGGCATTGCAGTATTCAGCACTGCAGCACTGAAGTACACAGATTTTAAAAATATTTTTTCTTTGTGATAAAAGTCATACTTTAAGGCAGGGGAAAAGTATTACAGTGAAATTAACTGGAGCTGTGAGAAATATTTGTTCTTTTGGTCAGCTATAGCAGGGAAGAGACTAGTATAATTTTATAGTGCTTAATAAGAAGTGATAGCATTTGCACCATATTCTGACCTCAGCACAATATTTCTTTTTTTTTTGTAACAGATTCTAGTGTTATTGTTTTAAGTACTTGTTACAACACTTCTCAACATCCTGCAAGATTTGACTCTCATGTAGTGTGGTCAATACACAATACAGTACTGCACTTTTACTAATGTGACCATTTCATAGTTTGATTGCTTGCTTATTTCATTCTTTCCTGAAATATTAGAGACTGCAAACAAGCAAAAGGTTAAACTAGCTGGGTACTCTGCAACATGTTTACCTGACTGAGGTAGTTTAGTAAAGTACATTCATACAATTTAAAGTTAGTTAAAAATTACTTTTGTCCTCTTACTAAAACTCTTACATCGAGATAGGAAGAGCATGAGTTAGCTCATGCAATACAAATCACAATGTCATTTGGATCTATTCAAAGAATTAAAAAGAATCTTTCTCAACCAAAAAAAGAAAATAAAAGTGTCCAAATTTTCAATCTGTTGCTTACACAAGTAATCCTACTGAATCACATCAGCTTGAATAATAGATTTATAATGTGTTTTCAATAATTAATCCTTTCCTTATCCATTTTCATTGCACAGTCTTAGAGCAACATAAGGATCATTTAAATGGACAAAAGCAGGTAAGAGTTTATGTGTCTGCTGTCTCTAACTATAACATATTTCCACTGTTTAAAAATGGAGAGGGAAATGCTTCTTAGGGTGCAGAACACACCACGGAGGCAAAGACCTGCACTATTCCTGCCTCCACTGATGGCTTGCTGACATGACTGGGAAACTCATTTCTCTTTCCCATGCCTCAGTTTCCCAGTCTGAGGAAGTAGAAGGAATTATACAGCCCAAAGATGTGTTGAAATCTGTGATGTACAAACATGGTGACTGAGATAATTATCATCATTACTCAGGCGTACAACACGAAAAGTCAGTTCTTATGTAAGATTAATACCTAGTTCTTCCTCACTTTATCAACCCATCTCAGAGGCTTTTACAATTGAATACAATATAATTTTATTTGCTCAACAGATTGGAAAACCAAAACGCTGGCTTTCGGAAGGTCACGTGTCAAGCCGTTGATAGTGCTAGAAATAGACCCAAGTCTCAGAAGGCCCAGCCCTGCCTGCTACCCTAGTATTTTAGAGATATGGAACTACCGATTTGTAGAAATAAGCCTCTTCCAAAAGAAAAGCTAAAGGCTTCCTGCCACCTTCTCCTACTCTCTCAGACTTGATTTTATGCATCAAAGGTTTCATATGCCAGTCATTTTCTTTCTGGAGGCCTAATGTAGTTATGTGGTGTGACGGTAATATGAAGCCTTGGTTTTCTTATTAATTCACATCTTAATTCATTGTAATTGAATTATTTTAACTGAGGAAAAAGAATGTTTTATTTCCTCAGTCTTTTTCTGACTCAGACTTCAGACTTCAAAAAACACAGGGATTTCAGAGACAAGTAATAAACCATTTGAAACACGAAGTACCTCTCACTTAAGAAACATTTCAGAAAAATATTTTAAAATTCCTTTTTAAGCATGAGAACTGTGAAGAAATGGTTTTGTTTTCAGCAAATCAATCAGTTCTTTTTTTCTGCTACAAGCCAAATTGAAAACAAAAACAAGCAACCAGGTAAAGATGCAAACCAAATTAATAATTTTCAGTGTAGTTCAAAATAAAAACCTGAAAGAAACAATTTGAGTTTATTAAACTGTGAAATGTTTTGTTTTGGTTTTGTTATTTCTATTTTCTAATATAAAACAAAGCACATTTCAAAATAGAAAATAGAATATTTTCTATTCTATTCTATTCTATTTCTAATAGAAAATAGAGTACTAGAAAATAGAAAACAGAATACCAGAAAATCAGAATGTGATATCTTTCATTGTCTTCGGTAATTCTTTCTTTTTTTCAAAATCATATTTTTTCTAAATTATTTTTAATTTCCTTTGATTGAATTGAATTGGAATATTCTGATAGAAAATTTCTGAAAAGCTTTCTGAAACTACCCATTAGGAGAGCATTCAGTGATGTCTGCACATTAAAAGGAGAATTGTTGAGCATCAGCAAACTGTGGGAAGACTGAATAGATGAAACATTACTAACAATAAAATAATACTTTTTTCCTATATATACAGTGCCTAGAAACCATACCCTGGGACCAATCCCACATGGCATTTTAGTTTTAATTAAATAACATTTTAGAGACATAAGGGAGAAGAGGTTGGTGACCTGATTTAATCATTGTACTACTCGGTTTTACATCACAGAATCCCAAATGATTTCAAACGTATTATTCTGATGTAAAGCTAAAGTACTGCAGTGGTGACTCAGGATGTAGTTTGTTATTTTTTTTCTCCATTGACAAAGCTGATTTGAGAAATCCCTTACTCCCTTCACTAGCCTCCAGCCACTTATTTTAACTTCTTGAGGCTTTTTATTTCACCAAGATCATTTTATTGATCCAGTTCATATTGTGGTCAACAAGCAATTCTGTCCTTGCTGAGTTGATGAGAGGATCAAATCTACATTGCTGCTGAGGTATCTAAAGAATGATCCCTATATCTAAAAGGGATGGATGCATACTGAAGTCCAGGATTCAGCCCCTACAAAGCCCTAACTTAGATGAATACAGACCTTACTATTCTTAAATTATTATGTAAAATATACAGAATCTAAAACAGAATTTCACATGAGACTCTTGCAACTGAGTATATGTGTGTGTACAGGTGTGGCCGTACATATATATCAGGGAGTTGGATGTGACTGTGGTGGAGTATTTAAAAGACAGAAATCAGGCCATCATCAAAGTAGTGTTTTACTAGGCTGGCATTCATTAGCAACACATGTTTTCCAATTGTAAGTTCTTACACATTATTAGTTACAATTACCACATAAATGATCCTTACTAACCATCTCCTACATTAGCTGTGTGTATTCAATACCACAGATGCTGATGTTATGTAGTCAGCAGGGATGGCTGCAGTCAGGTTTGAGGATCAGTTTTGAGATCACTTTGACGATATAAAACGGGGCCAAAGTCAAGAGTCATCATTCTTCCTCTTTTTTCTCATGCATCCATGGTATTCTTATGATCCTCGCAACCTCCCCAAAAGAAAGGATGAATAGCATCTGCTCCCAACATAGATTATCTTATTTCCAGCAGGAGGACTGGTTCTTTCTCCCAGGTACGTTTCCTGCCTCTTTTACATCCATCGTTCATATCGTGCAGTATATGCCTTGTGATTTTCATTGTGCTCTGTGCAATCACATCACAAAAGTCTTATTTTGTCTCTTGCAGTTACGTATTATCTTTATGTGTACAATTAGCTGTGTCTAAGTGCTCAGACATTGTTGCTGGTTATGCCATTAGTAGCATCACAAAATGTACAATTTCAGTAATAGTTAGTGTTGCTGTTTAGTCATTTTATTGTGCTTATGTTTAGATTCCAGGCAAATAAATACCAAATATGCCCTCCTCAATGCTTTTCAACTTTATCAGTGCAATAGACCTCTTATTTGTTACCAGGACTTCTATTTAAGCAACATAAATATTTACTCCATAAGCGACATCGATATTTAAAATTCATTAAAATGTCATAACTTATGCAGAAGTTACTTGAAAATAGTTTACTTTAGATTTGCTTTGATACTTACCATAAGAATTGGGCCATCGTTTATTAAGTAGGCTTGTAAGTAGGCTCTGGATAGGAGTTCCTTGCTTACTTTCACATACAAGGGCTTCTCTGGCATGTTCTCAGATTGAGGAAAATCAGAATGGTTTACCACGTGACTCAAATAATGTTCACTTTTACTGTTCTGCTTTCTTTGACCTGAATATTTATTTACATTCTAGAGTTTCAGCATTTATAACTAGAAAAAAAAATGTCATAAATTGTAGACCAAGTCTGCACTATGAGGTCCTATAGGATGCATATGATCTGGGATTCATGTGCTTGGCTCTTGAACAGATAATTTGTTTGGTGCACAGGGTGCAGCATTTGCACCGCAGAACCACACAGGCGAGCCTCAGACGAATTGACAGACATCATAAACCTGCTATGTTGCACACATGCGGAGTGGTCCATGCTGCCCGGGATCTGATGAACCTGTACAAAAGTATATTCTTTCCATTCTTGGACCAAGAGAAATTAAGTGGTCCAACCCTTCCATGGGAGCAGCACAGACATACCATAGCTCAAGTATACCCCTCCAGCAGTAGGAATGCTCCACTGTTTTATTTTTATTGCTTTTGATTGTGAGTGGCATCCTTAAAATGCAGTAGCACTGCCCTCTCTATGGACATGTAACAGATTGCTAAAGGACTCCAGGACCACAAGTGGGAAATACTTGTAGGAGGTCATGCAGGGTCAGTGCTGAAGAACCTACTTCACTTCTCTCTGACACTCTACTTCATTTTCCTTCCCCATAACACTCATCATGAAAGTTCAAGTCATTGAGGACTGACTCAATAACTTGTGTACTTTCTCTCTAACCGTGGAAGGTCAACTAAAGGTAAAACAAAACCAAAACAAAGCGAAAAAAGAGATCAGCTGAAAATACAAGGATTTTTGTCTGAGGATTCAGAGTAACAGCTCCCTTTCTTGGTGGATTTCTCAAAATCTAAAGAGATTAAAGAATAGAGCTACATTTCTCTGAACAATTGATTTTTTTTTTTTAGGTCACTGCTGGAATATAAAAAAAATGATTTTTGGATTAAATATTTTTTGTATTTTTTCTTAATTAATACAGTTTTTAGCTCTTTTTTTTGGAGAGGAAAGTGGGAAGATATTACAAAATGTTTTGGTTTTAATTAAATATTTAAATAATTTTTAAAAAAATTTGCTTCTTTTAAACTTAGCTTTTAAAAGTGAAACTGAAGGAAATCTATGATGGAACACTTTGCCAGTCTGGTGAGAAGTTTATCTTTTAGCATCTAGTCTGAGATATCCACCTAGACATTCTTACAGTTAGTTGAGAGAAATTAGTCACTCAGCTTGTGCTAAAATACATACAAAACAAGTGGAATAGATTGCGTTAGGAAAGCATTATTTGTGACACTTTATTAAAAAGACCCTTATTGTTTACATTAATGTATACAAAACACAACTTTTGGATGACTAATCCTAGATGTGGCTAATCCCATTCAAGGGATTAACTCAGACATCAAAGGAATGTCTATAAGAAATACTATTCAATTGAAAATGTATAGACACAATTTTAATTTTTTTAAGGTCTGTTTTTTCACTCAGTTTTTGAACAGAATGAGCAGTTAAAATGTTTTAGCTCATTAGTGCGTTTCAAGAATAGCTGAACAGAAAGTTGTCATCTAGCTGTACTCAGATATTAAATACAAAAATAGGAAACCATTTTTTCAAAGCAGAATAAGCAGTAGAAAATCATCGAGTTGCATCTTCAAGATTTCCTTTGAAAGCATAAATATACAACAAGGATTTTACATTGTTATTTCTTACCTTTCAATATTACAGAGGGCTGTTCACTTATTTTCTCTTTTACATCTCTACCAACATATTAGAGAGAAATGAGGGGTGAAACAAAAGAGTGCTATGTTGATGACTGCCATAAAAACTGAATTTTATTGATTATATTATGTGTATCAGTAGCTTTGTTGTTCTGAATCTTGACTCATTAAAAAAATTATGCTTGGGAAGCAATTTTCCTAATTATTACAAAAAATCCTTAAAATTAGTATTTTCTGTGAATACTTTGGAATATTTTCTTCCATACACTATTTATTTTGAACATTTTGAACATTATCTATTTTATAAGTTAGCATTATGGTGTTGACATCAAGGAAATCAACCTCTCTTAATATCTCAGTCTTATGACAAAGCAGCATTTAAATTCAGACACTCTGAAGAGTCAATGATATTTTGAACACTAATGATTAAAAAAAAAGAAAAAAGAAAAGAAGAAATTACATCTTAATGGCATGGTTGTTGCTAGGATATTCCAGTTACTGTTTATTAGATGAATGTGTCCTTTTTTGTTTTAATTAAAAAATAGATTAATGAAGAGATAAACAACTAAAACTCCAACCTTTTAGTACATTTGTGTAGAGGCTTCCAATGTATAATCTGATTAAGCAGCAGTAACAACAAAAAAACTTGAAAGCAAATTGATCAGACAAAGGACAGGGGACAAAATTAGACCATGCTTTCAATTGCTCCTTTAACCTGTCTAGGTACACCTTCCTGGAGCTGCAAACAACCACCTTAATTAATATTGGTCACTTTGAGAAATGGGATATTGGGTTAGATGGACAATTTGCTCAATATAGTACAATGTTTATTATGGTCTTCTGTTCAGCCTGTGTGTAATTTAAAACTGTAATTAATTTAACTATCATCACCTAGCTCAGTAGATATAATGGGATTTTGTTATATCTTAGAAGCTGTCAAAGTTTCACAAACAAGTTAAAGGAAAAATGTTGCTCAAGAATACCTCCTTGGCAAGTTTGAAGTTTTTCTGCAACAGACTAGAAATTCTCAACTTTTTTTTTAATATTCTTAAATATAACTTAACAAGATATCACAGTGAGATAAATAGCTAAACTATTTTAGCTTAGAATTCTATTTTCCAAATATCCAGTCCAACTCAGTGACTAAAAATATCAGTCTAATAGTTTCAGTTTAGTAAAGGTGTAAAATCCTGAAAATTAGGATTTATTAAAAAAACATGTTGGATGATCATAGCTATAGTCACCTCCACTGCTAATGTGAATGTTCTAGAACTTGGAGAACCGTAAAAACAGCCCATAAAAATTAAAAACTGTTAAATAATAAAAACTGTTACTGTTAGGTGCTCTTGATCCAAATTTTGCCACTTGTGTGTGTTAGAATGAAAAATAAAGAAGAAACAAAAAACCTCAAGTGCTCTGCAAGTTACAGATCACTTGAGGAAGAGTGGAGAATTTTTGTCATTTACATGTTCACAGCCCTAGCTGTTAAATCAGGAGAAGACATGTGATGTTTATTTAACTGATATTTTTAAAGTGTTTTGTGATCATTGTATGTAGTGTAGGGCAATAATTTATGTTTTATTTGTAAAGCACTTAGATAGCCTTAGGACTCTCTAACAAGGTGCCTTCATATCAAACCCAGTATAGATACACTGCTACTAAAAGTTTAAACCTGGTAGTCTTATCCATCCACTGTGCTTCTATAAACATACACAACCACAGATTTTATATGCCATACATCTTTTTATAAATGCAGGTTTTGTAAATGGAAAAAACAATGCCAAAATAACGTTGTGGTTTCTTGTAACTGTTTACAAATCTTTAAACATGTTTTTGTTTGGATTTTTTTGATTTTTTGGAGCATTTTGTTGAGGGAGGTTTTTTTTCAGTGGGGTGGAGTTGGTTTTGTGGCATTATTAATATGGAAGCTGATCTCAAAAGACATGAAGTGTCCACAATTCCCAGTGAATTCTTGGTAAAATGGAGATGCTCAGTACTCTGCAGGGTCAAACCAATACAGAAGTGTACGTGGTTGTTTGGGGTTTTTTTTAGAATTTCTGCACAATATGAAGAAATGCCTGTAGGACTTTTTTTTTGCTTGGTGATACCATCTTCAGTTCAGTCAGGAGTTTGAAAATTAAAGCCAGCAAAATTGCTAAAACAGCACTTTTCTGACAGAGGCGTACAGTATGTTTTGACCTTTATGTTTCTGTTTCATAAATTGTTAATTTGATGTTTTGTTTCTGAACATCTGGTGCTGTATTTAAGAACCTGTTGTTGTCCTACACTGTTTCCTTTTTGGATTTCAGATATAAAGATAATACATTCTAATATTTAGACATTTCTCTTCAACTATAATCCAAAGATAAACAAGTTGAATCAAAGATGCAAAATACTGCAAAATTACTCATTCTTCGCTTTCTCCTTATACATTTAGCATAGTTGTTTGCTAAAACAATACTGGCAGTATGAAAAATGAACTAAAAATCAAATCACAGGGGAGAGACTTTGGCTGGGTCGGTGGGAGTTACTTTGACACTCTTCCCCTTGCTGTGACCTTCTGTCTCTTAAGGAGAGAATGTGAGAAGGTATTTGTGAGAGAAACTGAGAGAGAATATAAGACAGAGAGAGAAAGAGGGAGAGGTGGAGGACAGGAAGGAAGGAAGGAAGAAAGGAAGGAAGGAAGGAAGGAAGGAAGGAAGGATCATTTATCCAGACTACTTTTCCTTTTTTTTCACTTTTATCATATGTAGTTAATAACAGCACAATAAGCATCTTGTCTGTTTGTCTGCATAGAAGACAACCTGTCTTCCTCTCAGTTTGATAACAGATGTGGAATAACTTTGATATCTGTGGTTAATATAAATATATAAATAACAAAGCTAAACAACATTATCACATCAGATGTAGTCAAAACAACCTGGCAATTATCAATAAACAAGCTAACAAAGGTTTATCACCCGTGAGAAACAAGCAGTATATCACATCTCTACACTATCAAGCTAAAATTTATAATTACTTTGAATTTTATTTAACATTTTGCAGCCCGATGACATTCCGGAGACTTGATCATTATGCTGAGGACAGCTTTGGTGTTAGAAGACCCCATTCGCTTTAATGGTGGCAGATGTCCCTGTACAAATAAGAGGCATAAATTGGTCCAAATCGGGAAGACAGCAAATAGTTAAGACTCAGGGAATGGATGTGCCTTGATAGCCATGACCTACCCTAAAAAGCCTAAAAAAGAGAAAATTACTGAACTAGAACAGAAGAGTGGAGGGGTATATTCATCCTGAAAGAATATGGTGATAGAGCAAAGATTTGTTTTACTTTTAATTTTTTTTTTTTTACATTTTTTTCATTAAACTGGTCTGAACTCGCAGACCTCTTTAATAATATTCTGTTTAGAAAGGGACCTTGCTTTAAACTGTAATGAAATCTATCCTAAGAAATCAGAGTTGCTTTGGTATCTTTTATGTACATTGTACAAGAGTGCAGTTGTGGTTTTAGGTTTTGAAAGATTAAAGATGTCTTTGCAAAAGTATGAACTAATTTTGATACACAAAATGTAAGATGTGAACTAAAGATGCTTAGGAGCCACTCAGGTGGGGCAATTAAAAAAAAAGTACATTTATCCATGAAAGCTGGTTTTATCTATGAGGGCATTATTTCCAGTACAATATTCTGAACAATTTGTTGGATTCAAGATATAAATAAAGTTGGATTAGTGAATGAGGAAAGGGTCTTGGCACAGTAGAATGAACAAAACCCTTCTATTTGAGGAAGAGAGCAACCAAAAAATATTTGTTACCTGGTCATACAGCAACTCACCAGATTCTCTTTTGCATAAATACATATATATAGCCATATACCTCTATGCATATGTTTGTATGTATGTATTTATATACATATATATTCAAGCAGCTTATACATGCAAATTCATAAGAATGAAAAATGTGACTCAAATATGTGTAGGCTAATGAAAAAAATAGCATAAATAGTAGTACTTCAACTCAACCTTAGGCTAAACCTTAACTTCCCAAAATGCTGTATTTTCTATAGGGAGATAAACATGGACATCAACTCTATCTCCATCAAATTTTAATGGAGGCAGGTCTCTGTTGCTTTACTAGAAGTAAATTTATGACGTTAATTCCTGGTATATGAGTAGGGGCTTAGGGCTATCTCACTTTTCTATCTTGCAGTTTGATTCTGTTGCAAAAGTATAAAAGACAGTATAGATAATCATGCATATACCATATGCATGATTATCTAACAGCTAAGCCAGTCCCAAATAAACTTATCATTCAATGATTCCTTAACAGTCACTACCCTTACTACTGGTAAGTCCAACAAATAGCAGCAACATTTAATCTGCACTAATGAACAGACAGATAGGATTTATAGTGGTCATGCCTGATGTTCTATCTTCATGGCAACACATGATCATTGGATGCTCACATACTGGTTGTTTTAGGTCTTCATCTACAAAATACTCTCTGGGTATGAGTCATCTTAACTAAAATAGCACATCTCTGCCAAGCAAGGTACACCAAAACCAGAAAAAGTCAGGGCTGGTTCAGGTTAATGATGATACTTCTGCAGTTAAATCACTTCATATGTAGACTATACATTCCCACACCCTCTGCCCCTAGGGTGTAAAGAAAACTACACAGAGGAAAGGATTGCTTTTGCTTCAGATCCTATTATTTTCAGCACAAACCCCACTAGATTGTTTTGTGCAGGCTTCTGAATCATGAGAGGAGGGAATGTCCCTGTTTGTGTAGTGTTAACATTCAAGTGCTATCTCTGTGTTGCATTAACATTCCAGTGCAAATAAAGCTATTTCAAGTCAATGAACTTGGTTCAACAATGGAGTGCTCTAGTTTTAGGTGGCTCCAAGGAATGTAGCTGGATTGATTTCAGTGTACTGCAGTGGTTAGCGGAGATCAATATTGGTAACAGTAGTTGTAAGAAGGCAATATCCACAAAAGATTTTCTTTACTGGCCAGCGCTGAACACAGACTCATTTACTCCCAACTTCTACCACCTACCTGCATAGACAGTATTGAATTTTTTTGCAGGATTGTGGCAAGTGTTGCTCAGTAAATTTGTATGATTTAAACAAAAATAGTTTGTCAGTTGATCTTTATCTGAAACATTGAAACGATAATTCGTGAGTAACAACTGACTGCATTTCTCTAACTGAGAGTAATGTTTGGCTCCTCAGTTTCTCCAAAATAACCAGAGCCTGTTTTCTCTTTTAATTTCATAATCCTTGAGAATTAAATACTATTTTCAATTATTTTTAATTAAGAGTCTGCTCCACACAATAGTCTCTTTCCAGAATAATTGAAAACAAAATGACCTTCCAAAAAAGCCTGTCCTTCTAATGTAGTAAGAATTTACAAAAGCGTTTAGTTGGAAAAAAAAAATCAGAACACCTGATGAAAATTTAGACCTATTACAATGATACAGATAGTCATCATTGTTGCCCTTTATTTTCATCTTCTCTAATTACCTCTGTGGATTCTTCAGTGGGGTTTTCTTGGGTTCTTTACCTTTCTACTTCCTGGATTATAGGACTTTTTATTACTTTTGTTAAGCTGCTTCTTACAGTTCCTCGTGGGCTGCCGATTAGTAGCACGCTAAAGAAGGGTTTTTTGCAGCTATAATCCAGAACACTTAAGGAAAAGGAAATAGAATTCATTAAACATTGAGTTAATTAAGAAAAAATTAAAGGATCTAAGGTAGCAAAGAAAAGCTTTCTAGTACTAGAAAATAATTTGTCATATTTTACATACTACAAAGTTTTTTCTTCTTTTATTAATACAAAAAAAAAAAAAAAAGACAGGGGGCTTAATCCTTTGGGCTGCTAAACTCCACTGCAGGAAAGAAGAACCAAAGCATTGGCACTTGGCCTTATTTTTTCACTCATAAATTGCCCTGATTGCAGGCATCGGCGGAGCTGAAGAGATGTAGCAAAGCAAGATCTTATTGCCAATGTTTCTCAAGCCTGCCTGACCTGAAAGCTTTCCTGTCATAAAACAATCTGGGCAACTGCATCTACATCAATGCCTGACTCTCCAAAGTATACAGGACCTGAGTGTCACTTCAGCAGCTGTTCAGGAGATTTGCTGTGTGATCTCATTCTCCCCAATTTAATACAAATCAAAGGCATTCAGTACCTGGCAGGATTAGCTCCCTTGTTTTTTGCATTGATGAGGGAGGTAAGATGTTGTAACAAGAAAGGAAAAGCATTGCCATTAAAAAGTAAGGCAGTGAAGGCCTATGATGCATGTAATAACCATTTTTTAGTAGTTTCATTCAGTTTTGCTTACTGTTGGTTACTTAGAGTTTGCACTCACAAGAAAGAAGCAGTGATGAAAGTCAGATAACATTGCTTCCAGAACTCCGCTGGAAAAGGTATGCCACAGCCATAAAATACAGCTCAGTATCTCATAACTATACCTGCTTGGGAAATAAAATATCTAAGAGGTTTCCATGAGGAAATGCCAATTTAACAACAAAAATAATTAACTAATCATTTTGATTCAGAGAGTATTTAATTTAGAGAAAATAGCAAGATGTTTGTGGAGGAGAATTCTGGACCTTTAAAACCCTAGTTTGACATTTCACAATGCAAAGTTTAAATTTTCATTCCAAAATTATTTTGCTTTGAATTATATATAAAAGAACATACATGAATTAAAAGAATGCAGATGATTACAAATGCAGAAAAGCATTCTGACTTGTTTTGGAAAAGAAATACTCAAATTTTTGTCTCTTTAACCTGAATAGAGATTATTTAAAGAAATATATACTTTGTTTTCAAGGTGTAGGCAACCAGTTTTGGCTATTACTTGGGCTGGTTCAATGCTTTCACTGGTCCCTAGAATATTCCCTTCTCTCTTGTGTTCAACATCATTTACCAATGTGTCAAAGCTGCTCTGATGTCCTGTTTTAAGTTTCTGCAAGCTTTTTGATGCTGAGTTGCTGTCCTTTCTCAGGGTTGAGGAGTGAGTTATTCCTCAAGTAGTCCTCATATTTAGTGAGCCCACTGTTTTCTGAAGCACATGTACCTAATAATGTATCTTGAGTTTCAGATTAGTTTTGCTGCACTTCTTGTACACAATGTCACTCAATACACCAGTCATTACTGTAGTGGCTTTTGGAGGATTGAAAGACCCGCTAATAACCCAGTGCAGCTGTTAAATTCTAATCCTTGTACTGATTAAACATGCCTGAGTCAGGACCCAGAAAAAGAGACATAAATTCGTGTGCAGTGCTACATGAGATCTGAGGAACAGACACATGACTCTCTGTCATGACTATTCTGTTCAGCAATAGAGACAAAGAGTCCTAAACAGAAGACTCACATGGATGGCAGATCAGGTTGTAAACACACATACACACCCATATGCACCCAAAGTCATTGGGATTGCTCCATTAACAGCAGATTCTACAGTTAGTCAGAAATCTCTGCCTGTTGAGAGCTTTCCAGTTTTTAAAAGATTAGAGACGTTCCAAGATTCTCTGAAAGCCCACAAAACCACATAGTATCCTTGGAAGACCCAATGTAACAGAGGGATTGAGCCTCTTTTTTGGCATGAAAAAAATATGGTATCCAGAATGTACTCATGGACACAGGGTCATGGGCACGTATAAATCCGGAATTTCCTGAAAACATACACCAAGCCTACCCTAGTCAACTAACAGAAAAGGTTTTGTTTCAAAAAGTTTTGAATCATAACCTTTCTGTACTCTCTTCTTTACTGGTTAGTGATTGATCTTTAGCTAGAAAGAAAACTGTACGATATCAGAGCTACAGATAAAAAAACTTCGATATCTGTATCTATGAAAGAAAAAATGTAGACACATTCGCCATTTCTGCCTAATTGTAATTGTTATGTCTCTCCTGCAAGTTTTGTAACCTTTTAAAGTAAAAAAGTTCCTCTGAGCTGGTAAACACTTAGTTATATTAAAAGCTTCTCTTACAAGTGTATTCCTTATGATACTCATTGTATGTAAGACTGAATAAAGGGCACTATCACATCACATACTATCACATCAGTGGAATCTGAAGTAAATTACTTGCTTTAATTACAACAATAGGGGTCGTAAGGTTTACAATTATTTTTGCTTTGGCTTTTGTTTTCTTCTTCTTCTTGTAATCTGTAAAGATTTTAACACATTTCTGACTCCTGTGAAATATTAGCTAATAATAGGGACTGGTTTTTGACATGTGCAGGGAGATAAGTCTTTCACAATATTTATCCAGAACCACATATACAAACACGTATTTTCCATTTCTTTTTGGTCTTGCTGAACTAGAGATTACAGACTTGGTGCACCTAATGTGTGTCATTTTCCCCTCATGCACCATAGTAAGATTGAAGAAATGGAATGAATAACAGATTGGGCCCTATGTTGCTAGGTAACGTAACAACTATGCGTATATCTGTTTCCTGTAGGATTATGATCTAGTCCTTCCTTCTGATCCTGTAAATATATTCACCCAATATAATTTGAATTCTTTGTAAGTGATTTTCAGAGGAGATGTTTGTATTGTTAAATCTAAAGTGTTCTGTGTAGAACTCAACTCTAAGTGTTTAATTACAATTTCTTTTTTATACTTTTTACATGTTAGTGTATGGATGCATTTCCTCTATCTCATATGCATAGCAATACATAGTTGTACAGCAAAACAAATTTTAAAAAGTTAAGAAAATGCAAACAAGTTATTATTCACAAATTTAGATTTACAGTCAAAAATCCTTATCTTTCTGTGCAAATACTAGCAAGCAGACCTGTAAAACATCCACTCATCAGCTCAAATGTAGGAGAGTTGGGGCAAAGACAGACATTCCTTATTATTAGCAAGTTACTGAAGTGTAAGGTACGCAATCTCATCAAAATTAAGATCAGGAATCTTTATTAAAAAATAGACTGAGAAGGTAGGTAGAAAACAAGTAGAGATTAATCAAATGAGTTGGAGGAATATTTACTTCCCCAAGCATGATAATGAAAAACTAAATACAGATATCATACTACTGGGTGAAGCTGAAGTAGAGAGATGTGCAGATTATTTTAATGAAAGGGTTTATCTATCCAATGCATCCTTATATTTTATTTTTCCTGTGGTGACAACTACTCTGTCAGGTAGATTTCAAGAAGAGCATGTGCCATTGTCGTTAGCAAGGCCACAGAACAGTAATTGTTATGCTCTAGCTTTTACCTCCATTTCTGTCTAGCAGAGCATACTCAGCTTAACCTTGGCAAGAGGGAAACAGAGAAAAAGTAAAATCCCAACATGAATTATAGGATTGGAACTTCTGACTTCTTTCACTGTACATATCATCCACAAATCCCAGCCTGAGGCAGTTCCAGAAGTCTTGAAAAAAAGTTTGCATTGTAGAAGAAGAAACAGGATAGTAATACATGTAATTCTCATGGCTGTAAAGATATTGCTTATGCTTATCAATTAAGATATGTGTATCAACATGATACCAGTTTGGCCTGCCTAAGCTCCTCTGGAATTATTAATTATAAGAGATATATGATGTAGGGCAAGAACGAGGGGAGGAGGGAAGGAGGGAAGGAGGGAAGGAAGGAATTTTGTTTCCCTTCAGAATTTTAGAGACTTTTTTTGCTTATATATACTTTTTACTCCCTCCTTTAGGTTGGATAAGAGCAATCAAATTCTTTTTTCTCTTAGGTTCCATGATGACTAATTTTCTTTTACCTTTCTCCTTTTTGTTTAATCTCCCTCAAAACCCAGAAAGCTAGCTTGCAGTCTTGACCATTGACTTTATGGGGTAAAAAAGAAAAGAAAGCACTAGAAGTTGAAAGGACATTTATTACTTCTTATTAATAGAAGCATCACTTTCATCAGCAGAATTTCTCTTTCTTTCCATTTCTTTTTCTTTCTCTGTTTTCTCACATCATTCTCATTGACCTGAAGACTACAGGCGTAAAAAAACGAGAAGCAAATAAGCCCTCTCCAACAAAGATTCTGTCCTATCTTAACACACATTTATCCTCTTAGTACCCTCACCTTTCTGAAACTCGACACTGAAGACCATACAGCAGCATCCCCTCAAAAAAACCTCTGCTGTGTTCATCTTCTTTTCCACAGAGAAATTTTAATGCAGAGGTTATCCTGAAGTCCATCTAACCATTTGCTTTTCACTGTGAGAGTGAAAAGAAATCCAACAGTGGCCATAGTTTGAACAGGAGGGTGATGAGACTCCTTGAAATAAGTTCACCCTTATGTGCGGTTATGCACTTGTGCTCACGACAAATTTTAATCTTTTTGTTTGTGTATTTAAAAAAAACCCACACGTATTTTAGGTTAGTTAGATTTCATAATTTCATAGTTCTGCGTGTTTTTTTTTTTCTCTGAAAACCCCACAATTAAAGGTTTCAGATAATTATTAAGTGATCAGAAAAGCTGTCAGGAAAATATAACTTTTTTTATGTGATGAGGAGCAACTAATCTGTAGCAGTTTAACTGAAACTTATTTTGAAAGCCAGCAGATTGACCCATATTAATAGCAAAGTCAAAGCTTGATCTTTTTTATATCAAACTATTTATCTATTAATTTTTATATGTATAATGTTAATGTCTTGATTGTTTACATAATATTAATGTCCTTCTTTAAGAAGTATGTTGTGTAGTACTTCAAAAGTAAATTTGAAAGAACGCAGGGTGTATCAAGATTTATTTCACAGCTGTACACCTTCAAAAATAAGTTTTGGTTATTCAGCTCCGCACTTGCATTAAATAGCTTCAGGATAGTTATGTAACAACATTTAATTTTTATAGCGTTAGGTAAACAAAAAAAAAAAAGAGTAGAGACACATAACCTTGCAATAGGTATTCAAATAATTTCCTACACAGTGAAATTTAAAGAACTAAATAACCGTGTATCATTTTACATGACTTACTAGTTTGTGTAATTTGTAAAAGCAGAGCTTCGTGATAGTATCTTTAAAAACAACTCTTTTAAAATCTGAACCATTTTCCTTTCTTTCTAAACACGATACACATCATATAAAATGAAAACGTTTACATAACACAGAGTAACAGGCTGATCTGAAATATAAAGTGCAATTCATATTCAAGGTTAGTTTGAGACTGAATGTTGGAAATAATTCCAAATGTAAACCTAACAAATATGCTTAACAATAATTGCAGTCCACATTTCCTCTAAAAATGTTCTCTACTTATTGCTTAGCATGAAACACTATTTTTCCATTTGACAAAAACATATCACATAAACAATTTTTCTATATCATATGTATTTCAGATTGTGACATAGACAAAAAGGGAACCAAAGTCAGCAGCATATGGACAAAATAAGTAGATATTTACAAAGTCTGAGTATATAATTTTTTTTCATTTAAAGGAAAAAAAAGAACAACTATTCTTTTTAGCCTTGCATAAGACTAAATATTTCTCAATTTGGCAACTATCTTTCATTTTGGATAGTTGTTTCTATCACAAATAAAATGGTATGAGTTGAGGTTATTGAAAGAATCACTAAAAAGGAGAATTTTCATCCTGGATTAAGTAAATTTCTCTTTGCTTTTTTTCAGATACATAGCTGTTGAGATTTACATTTTATACTCTTCCTCATTTTATATTTTGCAACAATAATTCTTATTTTTCAATTAATTACTTTAGCAGTTAGTCTAAATCGTTAAAAAATAATGTGTTTTTTGTCTAGGAAATAACCAATCCTAGTTACAATAATTTTTTATAGCATATATCAAGTCATAAGAAGGAAAAAAGATTCAGGTTGCTTCCACCTTTATCACTATCCTTTGAATTTAATACTGTAAGAAGCTTCTGGTTTAAAGTTCTATTTTCATCTAGAGACCCATTCTAATTTGGGATGTCAATTTGAAGAAAATTTGCTAAGAATAGGGCTGATTAATAATATTAGAAAACTCTATCAGTGATTGGTAAAATGGAAAAAATGCAGCTTCCTAGATTTATTCCTAAATGAAAAAGCGTACTTTCCTGTAATTTGCAATTTCAAAATTAGTTTGCATAGAAGAGCAACCGTCTTATTAAAAGCATGTATGTTGAATGTTTTGCTGCCCTCACCAGGACACCATCTAATTTTGCATTTTATTTGGCAAAATCCTAGTTAAATGGATTGACAGTTACATTCCCTGCGATAGATTAGCTATAATGAACAGTACAGTGATTAATGTCACATGATATATGTACAACTGCTATCAGCTCAAATTGTTTTAACAGAAATAAAGAGGTCCAGTTGTTCAAAGACCTACAAAAATAAGGAGTAACCCCAAATTTCCTGAAAGTATCTAAGGCCGATATTTTAAAATGTATTGGTGCAGAATCAGGAAAAAGTGATCATGCATTCATTGACTAAAACAATATATATATTAGCAAGCTTTCCTTGTGCAGATTCTTCTTTCTGCAGAAGAGTAGGGATGCAAAACTCACTGTTCTATCCTCTATGTTTACATCTCCTATCATTCTCTAATTAGAAGGGAAAAGCATTAGCTTGTTAGCAAAAAAGAAAATGTTCAGCTGGTGGCAGAAGCATATCTCTAATCAAAGCAGAGGAAAAAGTTCATTGCCATTAAGAAAATACTTCTGAGAATTTATAATTACAGAACTATAACACTTCCCTGTAGCAATGAATTATATATACATCAACACATAAAATAGTCTTTGTGGTTGATTGTTACCCGTGGTCCTTTCTTCAAGTTCACATGTTTTACAAGTTTCAGTGACTGGAAATCCATTCCTTCTATTTTAAGATGGCTAATGAATCTGTGTGGTATTTCTTGATCATTAAATTACCTCATATGTAACATGACAGAAAATTTGGCATTAAGGCAAACAGAAATGATTATTAGATTTAGGCTTATTTAAAAAAAAATCTTCACTGAAATCCAGACTCTTTCTATAACGAATCTTCTGCTATTTGCAAAGGTTGTAACACAATAATCTTAAAAACACACTGTTTTAGGAATAATTTTTTTAGCCTCAATTTGTAATGTGAAGGAGATAAAAGCAAATACAATTCTCTAGACACTTCATTGATCATTAATGGATAACGCGAAGTTCAACAGTGAATAATAAATATTCTCTCTTCTTGCCTTTTTTTTCCAGTGAAATAAAACCGTTGCATGAGAATTGACAGATTATCTAAGAAATTCCCTAGTCTGAGAAACTGGGAACAAGCCTTCAAGGTACACCAGGGATAGTATTGCCTCACAGTAGACAGACCCTAAAATAAATGTTCTAATAGCAGATGGATCACCCTCCAAAATTTTTCATCATATTTAGTCTCTATGGTGTTACTAAAACTAGAAAAAAAAGACTTCAGAATAATTTTTGTGTAACTGCATGCACACAAAAAAAATAGTGAAGTTTAAATCGTCAGATATCTCTGAACAGCTAATTGTTTAAAGATAGAACATATTTTCCATCCAAATCTATCTCCAAGAGGCTTACAAAGCTGAAAAGCTAACTTTGGTTTTGCTCCTTCTAGACTTCATGCTACACTAATATTTCACCATCTAAGAAATCTGTTTCCAATCTAGGACAACAAAAATAGTAATTGTTTTCAAAAGTGCTGCAAAGAGACTCCAGAATGGAGCGCTGCAGGTTTTGTCAGTCTCTGAGTCTAGTTCTGACTTTTAAAAAGTCACAAGTATTGTGTACAGTAACTTTGGATATGCTTCCTGAACAGGAATAATGGCAGTAAAAGTAATCACACAGGAGCTCTAAATGAACGTAAATGGTTCCTTTACTTTCATCTTTCTGCCTGGTGTACAGGGTCATCTGGAAGAAAGAAACAGCTGATGTGTGAAGAACACTGTTTAATCCCTGAAAGGAGAGGTTAGAATTATTTTTTTCTTCATCCTTCTAATTAGCATTAGGACTAGGTCAAAAAATGAGAGTGATGACTTGTGCTTTTCTTTGTTCTCTCTCCTGGTCTGCCCTCAGTTAGTCTGTGGGGAAGAAGAATAAACTTTTATTAGTCCTTTCCCCAGCCTGAGCTGTGGTTTCAACAGTTTCCACAGTCTGACATAAAAAAATACTGAAATAACCAGAATTACTTTTTTTTTTCTTTTTCCCCTCACTGCTCTGCAGTGTATCTTGCCAGCACTGCTGCAATAAGGGAGAACTCTCATTACAGCATGGGTACTTCTGGAAATCCAATAGGGCTCTTGAAAAACATTTGAAGAAGTCCAATTCCCTCCCCTTGCCCCATCTCATTTCTGAACAGAATAAAATATTTTGCTTAAAGATTGTAAAGGAAAGTTTATAATTCTCAGTGAAAATGCTCAAATTAGACTTTTGTTTGTTTGTTTGTTTGTTTTAACAGGATCAACTTCAAGGGCCACAAGTGGAAGTTGAGATTCAGGTCGACAACTTCACTGCCATACATATATTTAAAAAGAAGCACAAACACGTTCTGTTGTGTTTGTTTGTTTAATTTTGGTATGTCTGTTTGTTTCACTTTGTATGCTTCTTCTCACTTAGGTGTCATAGGATTTACATGTCTGCCTCTTGAGCATGCTCTTCTAGCAATAGCATCTCGGCCTCATAGTGGGTTCCGCAGGCATTTGTACAGATTTTCTTTACTTGCCTCTGGCTCTGCTATCCACTGTCTAACCTGCTTTTTGATTCCTGTCTTCAGTTCTTCTAGGTTTTAAGCTGAATACAGTGCTAAGTGTGCTTTCTAGCCAAATACACTGTATAATTTTTTTTAATAATTGTTTTTCTGGTTTTGGTATTTCATCTCGGGTTTGATAGCTTTTTGGTTTTTTTAGTTTGGTTTGGGTTTTTCTTGGTTTTGTTTGCTTTTCCCCCCATTCCTTAATATCTGCAACACTTTGTCACTGTATCACTTCCAAAAGGTACTAGAATGCTGTATACTGGTATCTTCTACTGGCCTGCCTAGATCAACATAACATTTAACAACATGGACTTCCACCCACTGTCTTGTCTTCAGCCTCAAGAAGATACTTTAAAAAGTGACTAGAAATGCAATAATACGAATTCAAACACTTACATGATCCACAAATTTCTAGCTGGCAAGAGTGAGAGTCAGTGTTAATGTCCAATAAACATGAAAGCTGTGCTGCAAAAATTGACACCTCACATTTCAAATTGGGCAGAAAGACACCAGATGATCCAATGATCATCAGAAGGAAAATGTGCTTGTTACTGCTGACCTGGTCTTTTCTCTTTTTTCATGTAGACATGAAAAAATATGTTCTTTTTTAGTTAGCTTTGATAAACACCTGCTAAGCAACATAAGGAAGGAATTTCTCAGCACATAACAGCATAGCAAGTGTATTTGACTATAAGAGTAAAAGATAAATACACATCCTAGGACAATTTTCCCCTGTATAATTATCATAACATTATGTAGGAGTAGCAATTTGGTAATTTCTCCATAAAATGTCTGTGTTTCTTTTTGCCTTTATTACTTTAAAAAAATAAAAAGCATTAAATGGAATAAATCTCATCATAATCTGTCAGCTGAACTTAAAAACATCTTTCCCAATTAATAAGTTATATAAACTGTACTATATAGATTTTTACTTCACTAATATTGCACTTGGATATGTACTATATAGATTCTTACCACACAAATATTGCACTCAGATATAGCATATCTAGAAATTCTACTAGCAATCCAAAGACAAGTTATGCTTCTGAATGGGATCCATTTCTTATCCATTGGGTAGAAAGAGACAAATAAGATTTAGATATCAAAATTTAGCTGCTGCAACTTCTAATAGTTAGATACCTGGCAACCAAAGTTGAAACCAGAGCCATGAGTAAGCTATCCACATGCTTTGTAATGAATAGAGAGAGTTACTCAGAGTGGTGCCTTTCAGAAAGAGATTTAGACAGTGTAATATTACAGATGTTTGTAATAAAATAAATATTGTAAGTGGAAACATTCCTGAAATTAGGACACTTGGTGTAAAGCTGTACAAGAACTCACTAGGAGAAGATGTTGGAAGATTTCCTTCATTCATCGTTCAAAGATTAGCTTATCCCTCAACATAGATTTATGACATTTATTTATTTATTTATTTATTTGAATGGATGGACGGGATCTTTTAGTAGGGAGTAGAAAAAGAGTGAGTTTAATATGAGCTTTGTCTTTTTAGATATGTCTTAGGACACCAATGCAGTCAGTTGGTGACACAGTGGTCTGCCCTGCACTCTATAGAAAAGAATATAAACCAGCATGCATCTGTCACATTGAAAAGTTCAGAGGCCTAAAATGAGCACATATTATATATTGCACAATGCCAAATGTGAGTTCTTTTCTCTGGTTCCAGAATGGTTTGGATATTTTTTTGTAAAATGAAGATGAGATTAAAAACATGAAAGCTTCTTTGACGCAGTGACTGAATAACAGGACTTCTACTTCCAGACCACTAAAATGTGCTCAAATGTCTGTTTTATGCTCATCCCAAGGAGTGTATATGGAAGTTAGGAAAACAGAGTTATACGGCATGAGTATGAGTTTTTCAGATTCCAGTTCTGGATTTAGCACCTTGATGTTTCTGAAACGTGTTCTTGTTTAGGATATTTTCTGTGCATTGATTTAAGTTTTATCTTTTCCTTTTTTTCTTCTTTTTAATGATAAAGTACAGCCTCCAAACCAAATTTTGTCAAACAATTAAATGTGTTATTAGTTCTGTAGGAAACTATTTCTTACTATTTTCTCTGAAGGTAAATTACTGTTTGGTAGTAAATGGAGGGATGAGAGGAAAGACAGAAAGTGGAGACGAACGTAAAAATATAGAAAATACAATAGACGATAATAAAATACAATGTAATAAAATATAAATGAAAGCTTTTGTTTGTGTAGAAACTTGCACAAATGATCAAAGGAACATCACATATTCTCATCAGCATTTTTCCTGTCCCCTAGACACCAACTTGGTTCTGATGGTCCTCCTGCTCAAGCACATTAGTCAGTGTCCCTGTTATCTGCTGCTAATCTTTTGTGCCTAACTGTACCTAAAAAGTATCAGAATGTAATTTTCTGATTATGTGCCATTTCAGACAGCCTTCTTCTAAAGGAAGCTGGCAGTTTTTGATACAGTCTCCATGGAGGTCAGAAAACATTGGGCAATGGAAGCAGAAAACACTGCAAGAGCTTGTGTCACTTGTGTATGGGCCACGCTTGGCATTGGCCCGCTCACACAGAACGTAATCAAAGGTATAACATACTGGAAAAGGCTAGCTTGGGTTCTTCAGCTATTTTCAGACACCTTTAGCTCTTGCTTAATATAATAGAGATATTTTTCTGGTTAAGATAATTCTTTGCCAGAACTATTTTTTGCCTTTCTACTTTATTTTCCTATGAGAAATTAAACCAGAATGCTGCTATGCACAAAGCCTAGATGGTGATGGGAGGTGCATGTGTAAATAGGTAATAAATAGGATGTGGGAATGGTGAATTCAAGCCCATACCCCAAACTGTGACTCACACAAAAGGGATTAGATTGCATGCTATGTCCCCAGACTTGGAAAGAGCAATTGAAATTTTGATAATGAATTAGGCTGAGTTATGTGGTTCAGCTGATTACAGACAATATGAATAGTGTTTTAAAAATAGTGATACATGGACCTGTAAAGGTTCATAAAGTATATAAAAGGAGTCTGTGAAAGACAAGTAAGAAAAACGATCCGCTAATCCAACTGTTAGTTGGTTTAACTTTTTAATAAAGGGTCCAGTCAAAATTCTGTAGGGGTCTGTAGACTGAAGGAGACTGAAGCCATGGTTGCAGAGGAACATAGACGTTATAATTGCTAACATCAGTTATGAGAAATTGCCACAAAACTAAAGGAAGAAACAGCAGTAAGTTTAATCAATACAAAAATTATAAAAATTTTCCAGAGTCAAACACAATTTCCATCACTTAGGATTCTTTATGGTATCTTCTGTATACTCGAGGAACTAAGAATAATTTTTTGAGATTTCATGCACCTGAAGTGATGATACTGCTTTTACCTCAAAATGACCAGCAGTTCTTAATATCTTAATCAAGCAGTATAATCCAAGGCTAACAGATATTCATATTTTACAGTTCATTTAGCCCTTTAAAACTTGTTAAAGCATCCTGATCACCAACATTAAATCTTTCTTACCGTAGCTAATGACATACACTAAATTGAAATCATAACAAACTGCACTTGAAGTATTGAAATAAAAAATAATATTAGTACATATTTTTTTCCATGAAAAGGAAAGTTCAGTCTTTCAAAAGCAAGACATTAGTGATTTTTACCAAGTGCTTTGGCAAAACATAGACAATCAGATTGAGAAATCTGCATCCTATTAAAAACAATGAGAATTAGATTCCTAAAATTCATTGTGGATCTTGAAGCTTTACAGAGATATATTATTTTAATGAGGTAAAACACAACACAAAAAGCACTTAATGGAAGTTAATCTAGAACAACGGAATATTAAGTTAACAAAGAACAACAGTATATTTAGTGCTGGCTCCAAAGATCAATTCTTATCAAAGCTCAACTTGAATGGAAGCCTGTAGTAATAGATACTCTAACAACTTGTTCTAAAGATCACTGAAGATCATTTTTCCAATCTGTTTCAGAATTGAGGTTTTCTTACTCAGTACACTCTACTGGCAGCTTACTCCCTTTTAAATTAAGGCTCTACTGAGCCACATGTGAGAAAATGTGCCATGACTCAGAATGCATAGGAGGATATATTCTGAGTACCTCTGCCAGCCAAAGCTGTGAGAGTATCCCAGAAGGAAAAATGTAACCACTTGTGTAGCAGTTGATGTTCATATTCAGGATTTAAAATATTATCTGCAAAAGTGAACAAAACTGCATGGTCAGTGAATAATTAAAAACTGAAATAGAAATATTCCCCGCACAAGGTACAAAAATTCCAAAATATACTTTTAAACTATATTTTGAAACCAATACAGATACTGGAACAGTAATAACAAAAGCTGTCACTGAGATATACCGGTTAATACACTACTCATTCTGACCTGCAGTAAGTTTTCTCAGAAATGGCTCCACTATGTCAGGAATCAAAATAGCATACACTTGTACACCAAAGAAACATATCAGAAATATTTACAATATTTACAAGTCTTTAGGAAGGCATAGTGTCATTTAAATACATAAAAAGTATTGATTCATCAGTCAGTAGACAGTAATCTTGTAAATTCCTTGGAAAGAATTTCTTGTGGATGCAAAAAATTACATAGCCTCAAAAAGACCATCTTGGACCAAAAAACCCCCAACACTGAGGGAAACAAAATGTGCAAAACAAAATCTAGCTCAATAAATTCTCTTAACTGAAAATTACAGGAAAATAGAAGAATATTAGTGGGAATATCACATATGCTTTTGCTGCTCTTGATTTTCCTTAAGGGTCTGTCTATGGCTCCTGCCTTGTGACCTATATACTGATGAGCTTTGTTTTGATTCTCTACTCCGTTCTTATAGCTTGTGTGGCAATGTAATCAACAAGTAACAGCAGAAAATTCAAAACAGCCCCCTCAAAAAATGCAACTTACAAATACTACATCTGTAACATCCCTTAAAGGAGTCCTCTGTCATTTTTCCAAATCCGTCTGCTAATGTAAAATGCAAAAGAATCATCAGACTCTTACATGAAGTGAATTGTAGAAAGTAATACCTTGACTGCACCATACTGTCACAAAGCAGCAAAATATCTTTGTAGCCTTAGTATGTAGAGATTTATTTTTTGAATGGAAACAAAACTTTTACAGCATAAGATGACAAAACATTCACTCTGTCGCTGCATATGTCTGTCACTGAAGTAATTTCTCACTTGTTCTGTGCACTAAAACTATGTGGTTCTCTTAATGCTGTTGGTGTAACATTAAAAAATGTGAGTCGCTATCAAACCCCAAAATAAATAATTGTAAAAGTTCTACATCCAAAAATCTGTTCTGTCACAGGAAAGAGGAGATGATTGAGAAAGAAGAGAAAAAATCTGTGCGGCTTTGATGTGGTTAATATGGATACACTACCTTGAGGAAGGGGTTCAGAATTTCAGAAATAGAATGAAGGTTAACACAGGGGAAAGATATTGCTACTAATGGTAGTTTACTCTTAATGGTATTTCACTACTAACTATGTTTTTCAAAATAATCTCCTTCATCATTGTGCCAATACAGAAAGGGAGTTAAGTTTTTGCATTTTATTTTTAACATGAATAAAAAGCAAAGCATTTAGTTAAAGATCTTGCAGAATTTGTACCTGTATTTTCAGTTTAAAAACCAAATGATTTTGTCAAGTAGCAGTTTAATCTGTGTAAGCATCTGTGGCATACGAAGAAATCTACGTTGAGCATTTAATGGTGGTACCAGGACCACATAGTTCAAATGTAAACAACCTACTACCAACAAACAATGGCTTTGACAAAAATGGCAGTACTCAAGACTGATTATCTATAAATGTTGTGATAAGAAGCTAATAGAGTAGCTAGGGCAAGGCAATTTCTAGTGAGAATCTAGAATCTCCAGAAAATGCAATGATGATTTTAAAACAATGGTGTGAATTTTTTTGTTGTGGAAAAATAATGATAAAGACCCTACAGATGATTGTTTAAGCCAAAAGAAATTTAACAAAGCGTCAAATGAGTATATTTTGTTCTTAACATGACAAGAAATAATGACAGAGCATTTGAATCTAGACATGACTCCATTTGTCTAGATTCCTACAAAACAAAAGCTCAGCAAATACCATGTTCTGCATTTTAATGCCAAGTGTCTTTAAAGTACTCCTTGTGATGCCATCACAGTAATTAAAAGTTACAGATATTACTGTAATTTTTATTGATAAATTTCCTGAGGGAAGTTTTAATAAAGCCACTGGAAGGAGACAGAATAGAGATCAACCTCTGGAGTATAATTTAATAGGATAAATGCTTTCTTGGAGGACTTTACCTATTTATAGTGACTGTAAGGGGAACCTTAGAGGACCATTCTTACAGCTTAGGCATATCAGTTGTATAGAAGCCAGGGAGAGCTGCTACCATTACGAAGGTCTCCAGTAAAGCCAAGAGATGTGCTGAGTCTCAGCTGTGATAGATGTGTTTGCCAGAACCTGAGAGCAGAATGCATAGCATGAAGCACAAGTAAAGTGAATCTGACATTTCTAATATTGCTAAAATGCATTTCAAAAGTGAAAATACATAATTACAAATGAATACATGAACACATACATGGGCTTCACAGGTTGGTGGAAGCAAAGATTTGTGTTTCATTCCTACTTCAGTATCACTGGCCTGTTCCTGATGAGTTAATATTTATTGTCAATATGTCATACAAGAAAAAAAAAATAGCAAGCCCATTCACCATGAAAAAATAATCTGTAACTTCAAAGTGAAAAAGATCAGTCAATACATTTTCCCAAGGCCTTTGTGTTTTTTGCAAAGGATGTAATAGTTGTTTAGGATGTTTTGATGGATACGTTTGACACACTCAGCATTTCAAGTTGTATTAGCAGTCTACAAGTCTTCAAAAGTATTTCTGGTCTTTTTCTTTTACATAAGCTTAGGCCCTAATGTCCTTCCTAAATGTGACAAAAGATTTCAGTATTTCTATAGTGATAGAAGACTTGTATTCATATTCCTTTGAGAATTTCATACTCAGTAGTATGATTGTTTTCTGCTCAAGTCCATGAGGGCTGTTATTTATTAGTTTCGTATTACACATGGGTATGATTAGTATTTTGCAGAAACATGGATACTATACCAAAGAATTTATTTATTAAATGAGTTCAAATGTAGCAGGAAAAAAAGGCCAAAATAAGTGTAAGAATAATCCCTCAGGCAAATTTGACCTAGTGTTATTTTTTTCTCTTTTTTCTTCACATATACTTCATTTTTTTTCCATTTTTTTGCTTGCATATAAGAATGTATACTCACATAGCTATTTCTTTAAAACTTTATTCCTGTCTTTTTTAACTTTGAAATGTTCCTCCTTAACCACACAATATTATTAGGCTATTCTGATAGTTTGTCCATATATGGAAGTATGTATACAAACATATATAAATGCATACATATACATATATACTAATAGCTTAATCAAATGACACACAATTTCAGTGCTATTTCAGGTATCCTAGATTATCTTGCCACTCCAAAGGGCATGACATTCTCTTAAAGCTCCTGTCACACAAACCAATAGGTGTTTTTCATATAGCAGAACATCTAAAAGGATACTAAGTGTTTACAGGTGATTTCTTCCCTTAATCTCTGCTGAGCGTAATAGGGGCTCAAGCAACTAGTTCACCTAAAGGTACCCTCATTGTAGACACATAAAGTTAGGGCAAGCCAAGTCCCACCCAGATGCCTACTCATAGATGTTTAGTGTCATTTTACATGCTCAGAGTTGTTCTACCTTTGTCTAGGTATCATTTCAGAAGGGAATAGATCTCCTTTGGGTCCATGTCATATCTACCAATACTAAACAGGTATATTGGAAGATTAGCAGGTGGGTAATTTTAAAATGGAATCCCATCACTAAAGTCTTTATTCGTTCAGCAAAGATTATATTAAAGAAAAAGAAAAGGGAGGAGATGTGCAGATATCCATGTTTTTTCTAAAGTTTGCTTGTTTCTTCTATGCTTTTAAAATTCCGTGAACCTTCAGGCAGCAGACCAGCTGTGATTTCAATAAATGAAATTCCTATTCTTGATTTCATTTTACCAATTTAAGCACCTAAGAATTAGATGTCTGAATCTTAGCTAGGGAATTCATGATTCGTTATAGACTTCTCCTGGGAGTGACTCTTTTGATCTAACATAGATAGAATGGGTTGAGTTGTGTTCTGAAGGTGTCTATTTCTATTGACTAGAGAGGGAGCTTAAGATAACTAGCTTGGGTTTAAATAGATCATTTTATACTTCTAAATTTATGACAGACCAAATTTTTTCTTTGCTTACTTCCTTCTTTTCCCAAAGGAAATTTTCCACTGTATCGATGCAGAGCTATCAAGGCTACCTAAGTTCTCTTCACTGGTGAATGGAAGCTGTCAGCTCCAAAGGAGTAAAAAATATTGAGGTATGGTTTAGATTACACAGAACTTGCAAAATTTCTTTCTCTTATGTTTCTACAGAGAAAAAAATCAGGCTGAAATAAAATTTATAAAAAATAAAAAATTATATTTTAATAAATACACCACAAATTGGATTACCTTTCAATTGCTTATTCAATCACGCAAAAATCTCCATAATAGTGAAACATCAGGCTTGCTTGTGAAGCAACACTACAGAATTTTCATTTTCCTTATTTTATGTTCAGTCCTACTCTGTTTGGTTTTAATAAAGTGAAAAGTACATACCTCTTCTACCCAGAAGTTAGTAAAATTACAAAGTTACCTTAAAAAATATTATTATAACTTTGTTTTTCTTAATAAATAACTACAGTGGCAATCTGTTTATCTCTTCTGCTTGTCTGATATATCAGAAATATTCCTGCAGTAATAATGGAGAAACTCTTCTGCTGCAGGCAGAAGTAAACTATTGTCACAGAAGTCTCCTTTAAAATTCTATGAACCAAAATTAACTTTAGTAAAAGACAGTTGCTTGCTTATGTGCAAAGAAAATAAGTTAATGTTGGAATAAATTCAGAAGAATTTTCTTAAATCATGTACCTTCAGTAGAACAGGAGGGAATAAAAAATCCATAAAAGGATTGAAAAGGGGACAGTGATGGACACAAAAAGAATCATATTAAATAATTCTGAGAGTTTACCTCACTCCATACACAGATCAGGCATGAAGAGCGAGGAGAATGATTAATTCTGAACTCAATGAAAAATGCATTTTCCTGGACCCTCTCTCATCATGACCAGAAAATCATGTAAGTATATAGTAGTTTTCAATTTTTTTCTTTTTTTTTTTTTTATTCCTTTTCCCTGGCCCCTGCAATAGACAGAAACTTTTCCAATATGAGCAATAGCAACAGCTCACATACTGGTAAAACAAGTGTTCTCCCATTGGGGTTTAGTTGCAAAACTGTAATTGGCTCAGAAAACTGCTTTAAGGGATTTTTTTTTTTCTTTTACTGAAAAAGTTGTCAGATAGTGTTGCAATTAAACAAAAATGTCAGTCTTCAGGACAGATAGAAAGAATGAACAGAAGCATCAAACTATGAGAGGAAAAATCTGTCTGTTAAATGGAATAGACCAAAAGAGCCGCATCTATTATTCCTTCTACTAATGAGGGCTCCATATCATAGCACAACAAATCAGGTAACTTTCAAAGTAATAATGATAGGAAAATGAAAATTGTAGGACATTTGTTGTGGGGAAACTACTACTTCATGTTCTTGAAGGTATTACAATGACTTCTTCGTTAAAAGATTGTAGGAATATTTGTAATAAGTACATAAATTTTAAAAAAATCAAAAGGCTAACCCGAAATATACTTTGTGTATATATATATACACACATACATATACACATAATAGCCTTTTTTAACTATCAATCAGGATAAAAAACAAATAACCTGGTTTCCCTCCTATTTCTAAGTTTATTTGCACATAAAATTGGGATTTTTTTTTAAACAAAAAAAAAGGTGAATAAACTGTGCTATGTAATCTGATGTAAGCAGCCTAAAGGTAAAACTGATGCAATACAACAGAAGATCAATATTTTATTTTCTGAACCTATGTCCTTTATTTGTCTATGAACAATGACAAATATCACATATTAGTTTAAACTAGAGTAAAGTTTGTAAGAAAACATATTCTCTTTTTGGTGAAAGTTAATTATAAACAATGTTAATAGCTGAAATGAAAGCTGTCTCCTACTTCACATGTATAAATCTGCAATGAAACAATCTTTTAGACATATTAGTCTAAGTAAAATATCTGTTTAATGCATAAACAACTGTACTTGCTGTTGTAAGAAAATTACGATCTCTTTGTGTCAGAATAAAGCCAAAGTAAAACCATTTTGTGTGTTGAGACTCCATTTCGCTTAAATGAGAAAAATCATATACTGGATTCTTTTTCTTAGTCCTCTCTTTTAATGAATAATTACAACAGTTTTGAAAGAAAGAGATGCAAATTTGATCAGACCCTTGATTACTGTTGATGAATCCTGTAAATAATTGTGAGACAATGTAAAATAAGAACATGACTGATACTGAAAATAAATGAGAAGACACCACCATTCAGAATTTATCCAGGAAAGTAGCAACTAAGCAAACAGAAGCCAATTTTGCCTGAATTCATCCATAAGAAAGCTATTTAAATATATTCACTAGGACACTAATAATGTTGCAATTTAGAAGCCAAAACAAACAACAAGAAAATCTGAGCACAGGCAAATTGGTGCTGTACACTCTGCAAATTACAGGAATTCTAAAGACTGGAGCTTTGTGTCTTCTGACTCTCATCAGATTGGCCTGAGTTTATGAACAAGCAGCCACTTAAATCATATAACTCCTATACTGTTTTGTTACTCTGTTTTACTTAAACTGGAAATAAATCAGTGTATGTCACATGACCAAAATGATACTAGATCTTGCTTATCATTACTGCCTTATTATTTTTGGTTTAACATCTGAGATTTGTTATGGTCTTTATATTTGACTCAAGATTTGGATCACGTAAATTATATATTACAATTCCTAAAAAAAGTCCCAAACCACACAAACCAAAGAATTCATGTCAGTTAATTTTAGATAGCTAAAAAGTGCAACAGTTTTTACAAAAACTGATTTCCCTGAGTTATTTTGGATACCAATTTAGGGCAGAATTATTTTTTCTTTGGACACACTAATTTCTATCTTTTACTTAAAAGGATAACTAGACTTGACTTAGAATTTGACCACGTGAAATGCACGACACCTTGTGATCTGCGTGCACCTAGGTTCCCTTGGTAGTCCATTAAGTTAGACTAATCTAAAGCATAAATCAAAAAGTCCATGTGCTCAATGAAGCACTGCCTAGAGCTAGCCAAAAGAAATGTTCAATATTGACGAGTGTCCTTCAGTTGGCACTGAACTGAATGTGTACATGTATCATAAGTAGCCAGTGTTGGTATCCATCAGTTAAATAACAGAAAGCTGCTAGGGTCCTGTGCTCAGAAATATAAAACCTAGGTTCTGTTTTTCTCCAAAACCTGAGGAAAGTTCAACTTCTCTCAGCTCCAGGAAATGTCTTAACCATTAGTCTGTAAGGCATTCTGGGGAAAGGTGCTACCATTTCCTCTATTTGAAGCTGGGTCAGGAATTTAGGAGTCATACAGGTTGAATGGATTGCACCATTGACCAATGATTAGGTGATTTTCTTGGGAGCAGAGAGATATAGAATCAATACAACATATCTCCATATATTTTGAGTTAGGCAAACACTACATAAAGAAACAGACAAAGGCAGATTTAGTGTGTTATCTTTAAGTGGTCCACCCAACTAGAATATTTTACAGAGCAAAATATAGAAGCTTTTCCAAGAGTGGAGGCCAAATAAAAGGCCATGGAAAAGTAACAAGGGTTTGGAAGAGAATATAAACAGTGTTACATAATAATGACTGCATGAATCATAAAGTGAGTCATAACACTGGATAGTTCACATTAAGAACAAGTTTATGTTTTTCATGTCTGTATTCTTAAAAAGATATTGTGGTGCATTTGCTCCCATTTGCATTTCTACACACTTCAATTGGGATAATGATCCCGCAATGGGAAATCGTTCTTCTTCACATATATAGAAACTTGTAGAAGCCAAATAACATAAATGTAGATTTTGTCTTCTCATAGGAATATTTGCTCTAGGAATATTTGCTTTATGGAATATGTTGTTTCTTCTGGTGCAAGATCCCTTAGCAGTAGCATTCATAAAATGCAGGATTGCCTGGCCTTTGTTCATTCTTCAGAGAAATTAACTCATTTTTTTCAACATATTGGTTGCATCTTGATTGTGGATGCAAACTTGTGTCTCACAGTAAAAGGACATCAGGATGCCTCTAGCCTCAGCAGCTGAAAATCAATCCCAGAGCCTCCACTTTAGTCTCTATGACTCATTTTTACTTCTGCTCCTCTAGAAACACTGCTGTGGGAAATGGTTTGTCATTGGGCATCCAGAACACGTTATGGAATGTGTCCTTTACCAAGGAAATTAATCTATGGCAAGACACAGGAATACATTATGGAGAATATCTTTCTTTCCTTACAAATTCTTTACATGTCCTGAAGCAATCTGGGAATTTCTGCAAAGAGAGGAAATCTCTTGAGACTATGGAAAAAATGTTGATATGCTGCTCCATTCTGTTTTCATTTTTTTCTTTCTGGGTGTCTCAACAGAGAAGTCTGTAGGACAAATATATAGTTACTTAGAATGGATTTTGGAGAGTGAAAGAAGTTACACCATAGTAACTAGCTGTTCATACTTAAGTAGGCAGAGATAATACATGACGGGTAAAAGTGAAAATATTTTAGCAATCTCAAGTAAGTTTCCAGAAGTTATGTTCCATCTTGCTAGTGTTCTGATAGAAGCAGGAAAAGATATTTCATTTCTTCCACCACCTTTATCAAAGGAGTAATTTATGATGCTTTGCAGCTTGTGTTTTGTCACTTTTATTCTGCATTCTTATTCTGCTCATTTTAGTTTACATTTGCTTTTCTGTCTGGGGGCACTTCTGAGATACATCACCATCACAAGCTGCATGAGGATTAACCCTATTAACCTTGATAAGCTTCTCCATTTTATATTTTATTAAACCAAGAATCCAAAGATGGAAATTGTTTAAATTGTTAGAAACTAAATAACTCTCTATCAATGGCTTGACTGGCTTTGTTTCTTTTTTCTTTTTTAATGAAAAAATCTCAATAATTCAGAGTTCTAACCATAAGTGCCTTTTCTTTATATGATACATTTCAGAAACAAGTTCCACTTCACAGAAGCAACAATTTTCCAGAAGTTTTCAACAGAATCAGAATATGTACGTTCTGGAACAGGTGGACAGGATGATGAGTAGTGCTGTATGAAGTGCTAATGAACAGCAAACATAAAAAGTAAATTGACAGTCAGTAGAAATGGCAAAAAGCTTATTTATGAAATGTAGCAGTGATGTTGTTCTAAGATTTTCAGAATCTGCCTGAATTCTACAGCTCTATCTACATTATTATTCTCATTTCTTCCCCTTCATTCACATTTTGCCTCTAAATTGGAGCGCAACGTACCTATGCAGTCCTCTCTTTCCACCTGCTACAGAAAAGAAATGGTGCCTGAATGAGATGTATACTTTGCTCAAACAGATCACAGACAAATAAACCAGGCCATTGGGGTTTGTATCCCAAAATATCCCAGCAGGGTTGGACACTAGACCAACCCATCAAACCTTCTCCGTGAGTTTCAGAATGGATACTTGAGAATAAGTATAGGAAAAACTGTATTTCAACATTACAAATAAACAGATAGATGGATAGATAGATACATAGATAGATAAAGATATTTTACAACTTAAGAACCAGACTGTGTGTGATATATAGCCACACAAGAGAAAATCCAACAGAATACAGTATAAGACAAAGAACACATGGAAATATGAATCTACCAGTGATATAAGAATTGAGTTGCAGTACCAAGTTTAAAATTGTCATGTATTCCACAAGATGTAGTGCAGCACTCTGACTCGACACATGCGAGCCAAGACAATTGAATCAGAAAATAAAGCCAGTGAGATAAAAGCAGGAGTGAAACAGCACTTGTACATTATTTTATTATTTTCTTAATATTATATTATAATATTGACCTGGACAGGCTGGAGAGTTGGACGGAGAGGAATCCCTTGAAGTTCAACACGGGCAAGTGTAGGATCTTGCATCTGGGGAGGAACAACCCCATGTGCCAGTACAGGCTGGGGGTTGACTTGCTGGAGAGCAGCTCTGCGGAGAAGGACCTGGGAGTGCTGGTGGACAACAGGCTCACCATGAGCCAGAAATGTGCCCTTGTGGCCAGGAAGGCCAATGGCATCCTAGGGTGCATTAAGAAGAGTGTGGCCAGCAGGTCGAG
>VZSC01010548.1:98578-117522 GCA_013398225.1 Steatornis caripensis | reverse complement strand
ATTTTGATATTATTTTGACATAATTTTATTGTTATTATTTTATTAGTTGATTTATTTTGTATTGTTCTTACCTCATTTTAGGAAAATCAAGGTATATAAATCCAGTTATCTTACAGAAGTTATTAGATTGCTCAGAGAAGTATGTTCTTCTCAAAGATGATTGCAGAAAGTGACCTTAATGAATATATCTCTATCCAAGCACGGTTATGCTGCAAGGACAAAAAGCTAATGGTGAAAATATAACAATAAGCAAAAACTGTGTACCGTTTAAAGTGCAGTTTGGGAAAATAAAGAACCAATGGATTCCTGAGTTCTTAAATAGCCCAATATTACAGGATTTGCATTCAGTAATGAATCATGGTCTATAGGGAGCCTCCCATACATTGACACAGAGTTATCCATCATCTTTTTAAGATACACAATAAAGCTAATAGTAAAAACAAACACAGAAACAAACTCTTTATTAAAGGTATTCAAAGGATATCCTGTGCATGCATTTGTTGGCAGAGAATCAAAATCACAGTCCTGCAGGAGGAAAAAAACAGAACTTACTGAAAAAATAAACAAAAGCCCATTTCGTCCTTAAAAAAAGGACATTAGTGATTTTATAATAATAATTAAAAAAATCAAAAGAGGCATCAATCGAAAAATGTGTTAGAATAAGACTGCAATTCACTATGCGCAACATACAGCAGAATTACACATATAGTCTTAAAGAAAGGTCATATTATTTTGTACAAGGAATCAACTTTGTACGAAGATTACTACATCCTGCTACAGAAAACAAGTCAAGGTAATTTTACAATATCATCAATGTGCTCTGTATACCAATGAATCTACACATATCTATTTCTGTATATGAACAATCACAAAGTTCATGGTTTTGTAAGAGTGTTCAGTAGCCAAGGTGAAGGTATTAAATGTGTATAATGGGTTAAATTGTTACTCTGAAAAAATGAATATTTAAAATAGCATCAGGATTATTTTCTGCCATTGAAATATTTCAACTTTATAAAAACTACTTCAATAGCAGATAAAGGATAAAAATCAAGGTCTATTTCCTTCACTTTTATTTATACTATAGAGGGAAAGAAGAACTCGAGGAAATTATTTCTTTCTCTTAGCAGATTTCATGATTAAAAATGATTATTTGGGCTTGCAAAGCAGATTGGCTTGTACCTCACAACAAGTCAAAGCTGTCTTTTACCTCAAATTAAGTGCTTTAAAAACGGCAAAGGTTCCATCTGTGGTTACGATCTGCACTCTTCTTAAAAAAACTGTAATCACTTCAATTTAGAATGTTGCCTTGTAATTTTATCACAAAATGTTCACATAGAGCAGTCTATTTCAGTTAATTTACACATGCACATGCATGTGTATACACACACAAACACTGACACACATTTTATACACTTTATCACATCTACAAGATAGAAGCAAGAACTATTTTTGGCAATTACTTATTCTAAAGTGTAGGCCCTGAAGTCAGCACATACGTGACTTTAAACATCTTCCTGACTAGTGCCTTCCATGATAAGACATTAACTTTCCATTCAAAGTTTAACAATCATCAAGTTAGATGAAGGTTACAGATAATGTTATGAAAGATGATATTTTTTTCCTGTTAGGTCTTGAAGATGATCTGTTTTTATTGAAACTTTCAATGACACGAAAATAAAAATCTCTCAAGTACATAACAGGCAAAAGCTTTCCCAGAACATATTTCCCAGAAAATCACAAATCTTGAACATTTGATGTTAGAAAGGTGTTTTAAATTTGAAATGTGAATGATTTATCATTGACAAACTGAGTCCTACAAGATTTTATACGAGGTATTCTTTAGTTTCCTTTTTTTTCAGTAAAATATATGTTTGCAATCAGGATGAATTCCATACAGACTTTAACATGTAAAATTAGTTTTTCTTATTCAATGCATTATAATAAGAAAACCAAATAACTATTGACTGAATTATTCAAACAAGTAAAACTTTGCACATATAATTTTGGACACAACATAGAGACAAATCAGTTGCAAAAGTTTATAGGAGGATATACTTTGAGAAACTTACTTTCACAGATTCACAGAATAGTAGGGGTTAGAAGGGACCTCTAGAGATCATCTAGTCCAACCCCCCTGCTAAAGCAGGTTTGCCCAGAGCAGGTTGCACAGGACTGCGTCCAGGTGGGTTTTGAGTATCTCCAGAGAAGGAGACCCCACAACCCCTCTGGGCAGCTTGTCCCAGTGCTCTGTCACCCTCACCGTAAAGAAGTTCTTCTGCAAGTTCAGATGGAACTTCCTGTGCTCCACTTTGTGGCCGTTGCCCCTTGTCCTGTCACTGTGCACCACTGAGAAGAGTCAGACCCCAACCTCTTGACACTCGCCCTTTAGATATTTATAAGCATAGATAAGATTCACCTCTCAGTCTTCTCCTCTCCAGGCTGAACAGACCCAGGTGAGAGCCTTTCCTCATAAGAGATGCTCTGCTCCCCTAATCATCTTCATTGCTCTTTGGTGGACTCTGTGCAGTAGTCCCCTGTCTCTCTTGAACTGGGGAGCCCAAAACTGGACACAGTACCCCAGATGTGGCCTCACCAGAGCAGAGTAGAGGGGGAGGATCACATCCCTTGACCTGCTGGCCACACTCTTCTTAATGCACCCTAGGATGCCATTGGCCTTCTTAGCCTCAAGGGTACATTGCTGGCTCATAGTAAGCCTGTTGTCCACAAGCCTCCTAGAGCTGCTCTCCAGCAGGTTGGCCCCCAACCTGTCCTGGTGCATGGGGTTGTTCCTCCCCAGGTGCAGGACCCTACACTTGCCCTTGTTGAACTTCATCAAGTTCCTCTCCGCCCAACTCTCTAGCCTGGCCAGGTCACCCTGTATGGCAACACAGCCTTCTGGTGTGTCAATATCTCCTCCCAGCTTTGTATCATCAGCAAACTTGCTGAGGGTACACTGTCCCTTTCTCCAGGTTGTTGATGAGTATGTTGAACAGGACTGGACCCAGCACTAACCCCTGAGGAACACCACTAGTCACAGGCCTCTAACCAGACTCCGCACCACTGATCACAAACCCTCTGAGCTCTGCCATTCAGCCAGTTCTCGATCCACCTCACTGTCCATTCCTCTAGCCCACACTTCCTAAGCTCACCTATGAGGATGCTGAGGGAGACAGTGTCAAAAGCCTTGCTGAAGTCAAGGTAGACAATATAGACCGCTCTCCCCTCATGTATCCAGCCAGTCATGCCATCATAGAAGGCTATCAAACTGGTCAAGTAGGATTTTCCCTTGGCAAATCCATGTTGACTACTCCTGATAGCTTTCTTTTCCTCCACATGCTTAGAGATGATATGTAAAATGATGCATTCCATCACCTTTCCAGTGATGAAGTGAGACTGACTGGCCTGTAGTTTCCTGAGTCCTCCTTATTGCCCCTTTTAAAGATTGGAGTGACATTGGCTTTCCTCTTCTTCAGGCACCTCTTCTGTTCGCTGTGACTTTTCAAAGTTGATAAAGAGTGACTTAGCAGTATCATCTGTCAGCTCCCTCAGTACTTGTGGGTGCATCCCATTGAGGCCCATGGATTTGTGTGTGTTCAGTTTTCCTAAGTTGTCTCTAATCCAATCACCCTCGACCAAGGGAATATCTTCCTTTCTCCAGACTTTCTCTCTTACCTCCAGGGTCTGGGAATCCTGAGGGCTGGCCTTAGCAGTAAAGACTGAAGCGAAGGAGGAATTCAGTAATTCCACCTTCTGTGTATCCTCCACTACAAGGGCACCCACCTCATTTAGCAGTGGGCCCACATTTTCCCTAGTCTTTCTTTTGTTGCCAATGTACTTGAAGAAGCCCTTCCTGTTGCCCCTGACCTCCTTTGTCAGATTTAATTCCAAGTGGGCCTTAGCCTTTCTCGTTGCATCCCTGCCTACTCTGACAACATTCCTATATTTCTCCTAAGTGGTCAGTCCTTTTTTCCACATTATTTAAACTTCCTTCTTCCATTTGAGACTTTCTATAAGCTCTTTGCTTACACATGCAAGTCTCCTGCCTCCTTTGCTTGACTTCTTACTCTTAGAGAGGCATCGATCCTGAGCTTGGAGGGGGTGGTACTTGAATATTAACCAGCTCTCTTGGACCCCCCTGCTTTCTAGAGCTCTAACCCATGGGATTCCTCCAAGTAGGTCTTTGAAGAGGCCAGATTTAGCTCTCCTGAAGTCCAGGGTTGTAATTCTACTTGTTGCTCTGCTCCTTCTACACAGGATTCTCAACTCCACCATCTCATGGTCACTGCAGCCAAGGCTGCCCCCAACCTTCACATCCCCAACCAGTCTTTCTTTGTTTGTTAATACTAGGTCCAGCAGCACTCTTCTGCTTTTTGGCTCCTCCATCACCTGTGTCAAAAAGTTATCATCGATGCTTTCCGGGAACTTCTTGAACTGTGTATCCTTTGCTGTTTTGTCTTTCCAGCAAATGTCAGGGTGGTTGAAAGCCCCCATGAGAACCAGGGCTTGTGACCGTGAAGCGTGTTTCAACTGTTTGTAGAAGGCCTCATCAACTTACTTTTCCTGATCAGGTGGCCTGTAGTAAACACCCACAACACTGCCACGCGTATTAGCCTGCCCCTTAATTTTTACCCATAAGCTCTTGACTTGTTCTTCATCCACCTCTAGGCAGAGCTCGATACATTGCAGTTGCTCTTTCACATAAAGAACAACGCCACTACCACGCCTTGTTGGCCTGTCTTTCCTAAAACGTACATAGCCATCCATGACTGCATTCCAGTCATGCAAACTATCCCACCACGTTTCTGTAATTGCAGTGAGATCATGGCCCTGTGACCACACCTCTAGCTCTTCCTGTTACGATAACAAGGAATTTCATACATTATCTTTAAAGTTCATGTTTGGAGTTGGGAACAGGAGGAACTGAAAACACTAGGGTATGGGAATTAATGAGACACGATATACTACAACAACTTTTTCATCTTTCTTAGACCAGATTCCAAATTTAATGTGTGTATATTACATTTCTAAGCATGCTAAACTTGGATTGCAAATCAGGCAGATACTTGGTTGAACTGACAAGTTGTGACAATGAAAACAGAATCATAGAAACATAGAATCATTTTGGTTGGAAAAGACCTTTGAGATCATCAGGTCTAAACACTAAACCAGCACTGCCAAGTCCACCACTAAAGCACGTCGCTAAGCACCACATCTACAAGTCTTTTAAATACCTCCAGGGATGGTGACTCAACCACTTCCCTGGGCACCTGTTCTAATGCTTGACAACCCTTTTGGTGAAGAAATTTTTCCTAATATCCAGTCTAAAACTCCCCTGGTGCAACTTGAGGCTATTTCCTCTCATCTTATTACTTGTTATTTGGGAGAAGAGACCAACAAGCACCTCACTACAACATCCTTTCAGGTAGTTATAGAGAGTGCTAATCTTCTTTTTCTCCAGGCTAAACAATCCCAGTTCCCTCAGCTGTTCCTCACAGGACATGTGCTCTACCACTTTCGCTAACTTTATTGCTTTTCTTTGGACATGTTCCAGCACCTCAATGTCTTTCTTGTAATAAGATGCCCAACACTAAAAATAGTATTCAGGGTGCAGCCTCACCAGTGCCAAATACAGGGGGGCGATCACTTTCCTAGTCCTGCTGGTCACACTGTTTCTTACACAAGCCAGGATGCTGTTGGGATTCTTGGCCACCTGGACACACTCTGGCTCATATTCAGCCATATGTTGACCAACACCACCATGTCCTTTTCCTCTGGGCATCTTTCCAGCCAGTCTTCGCCAAGCCTCTAGTGTTGCATGGGGTTGCTGTGACCCAAGTGCAGGACCCAGCACTTAGCGTTGTTAAACCTCATGCAATTGGCCTTGGCCTGTTGATTCAGCCTGTCCAGGTCCCTTTGTAGACCCTTCCTACCCTTAAGCAGATCAACACTCCCACCCAGCTTGGTGTCATCTGCAAACTTACTGAAAGTGCACTCGATCCTCTCCTCCAGATCATTGATTTTTGAAGAAGGCTTCTGTGCATACCTGTCCTGTAGTTTGATCTACCTACCTTTGTGGGTTTACATTAATCCAGTGTAACCTCAGCAGTTGTTGTAGGTATATATTCAAAGATAACTTGGAAGCTGGAGTACTGACACCGGTTCCTTTATTGATGCTTGTGGAATTTAGGTAATGTCCTTGGTAAAGGTATCAAATCAGACACCTTACTTAGGAGCATTAATATTATATATTCAGAACATGCTCCTTGTCAGGGGTTTAAGTACCCAAATCATAAACACTTTCGCCACCTAATTATGTGGCACTCCAACAACATTATACAATGAATTTCTTACAAAGCAATCCTGCAGGATGTGGAAGTACTGGGTGTCATGTCTACTTCTGTTTAACAACAGATTATCAATCTCTTTTTAGGGCTAAGGTATACTTTCAGTAAGTTCACACAATATTACTATAAGAAAATTAAATGTTCACCTCATTATCCAGTGTCCTTCACTGAAAGGAACGATTTTTGCTGAGGTAGAGCATAAAACACAGGTCACAGAACACAGCTAAGTTGCGGAACTGAGAGCCAGATATTTGTGTTAGGAAATATTTACACAGGTTCAAAATGAAACTGTGGAAATTGTAGAAATACCCTAATTTGGAGTAGTCACCTCAGTCTCTGCGATTTCTTTAACCTGCTTACACAGTTTCTCTTTCTCCACATGGACTACTGATGCTGAATAAGGACATTAGCTGAGATGTAGACCCACATGTGTAGATTTCAGACACCTAAAATTGGGCAACGTACTTTAGTAAGATGTTACTTCTTTTCTGAGAGGTTTAAGTCACTAATCTCTGGAAGCAATTGGTGGATTTATGTATTTACTGTTGTTTAGGTTTCTGTACTGGTTAATTTCAGAGATAGGATAATGTTCTAGATGAATCTTCACTCCTACTGAGCATGTCTCTTATTTTTGAAACAGATGTTGACCTTCCTAGCCCACAATGAAAGCTGATACTGTTTGGGGAGCAATGGATTTCAGGCATATTAGTAAATATGAAAACTTGTGTATCTGTATACTTTAACCTGAGTGTCTGAAGATGCTTATGTGCCCAGGATCTGTTTCAGGAATCCTATTTGTGTATTGTATTTGGTCCTACCTTTCATGGCTATGCCTCTATTTTAATGTTGGAGGACATATATGAGTGTAATATACCATCTTGCTATAGCTAGTTATGTCTGCATTACCTGTAAGAAGATGGTTAAAGCCTGAAATTGTCTCTGTATAGATTCAAGGTATAGTGACAGAACACAATATACTTGGAGGATAAATCCTGAAAACAGCCTTCAAGTATGATGACACTCTGCACGTATCTTTGGAATATACATCAGTAGGAATAGATGTACTCACTTCCATATTGTAGCTTGGTCAGGCTCCAAAAGTAAAATAATCTATTCTCATTTGCACTAAAGCTCCCACACCATTACGGAAGTCCTTTTATGCATGATAACATACCCTAAAGCAGTAAAAATTAAGGCAATTACCTTAACTTCCATGTAATATTCTAATCCTGTACTCTGTTTAGAACAACCTTAATTCAATTTTTCAGTTTCTTTTCACAGTCCCCTGATTTCTTCCTTTGAACTTACTCAAGGGATATTTTTTCTTTTACTCAGTTGTCATTTTGAAAGAGGGAGCCAGTCTGGCTTTGGTATTCTAACTATAAAACACGTGGCTGGGATTTCTGAGTCTAATCTATAGTATTCTACAGAGAAATAATTGTTGTCCTTACCGAGCTGTGTAACAGCTGGAATTCTGGAAGAAATGACTGTTGTTTATACACAGTTTAATAGCATAGCACAAATTCAATGAGTTCAATGTGTTGATGTATCAGAGATGCATTTAGTGTACTATAAATTCCCAGTGAATTTAGTTTACTCAGGCATAGTAACTCTGATGCCCTTTAGATGTATTGCATGACCTGCAGAATTGACTTGCAGTCCTCCAGAATGTTTTACAATTATAGTATATCCTCTATTTCAGCTTCAGTGTTTCAGGAGTTGTACAGTACATGCATGAATGACATGGACATGCATTTTTCATGGAGTTTTCTAGACAGAAATATCAAAGCTTCATGTACACCTTTCTATCACTCAGGTGCAATCACCCATAACCCTTTCCCACCTTGTGGTTTGTGATTATTTTTCCTCTTCATTTCACCTCTTATGAGATTAGATTCCAGTTTAATTTCTTTAGTTCATTCTTCATACACTAGATATTTGCTTCTTTTAATTACTATTATGGCAACACATCCATTCTTTTTCTTTTCAGCAGTAATTGGTCTCTATTACATTATAATTTTTCACTGCCTAAATCCACCTGTTTTATTAGACTACAGTGAACCAATTAACAGCCTTTCAGTGGAACAGATTTAATACCAAGAAAAATATCTTCAGTGCTGGAAGATTAAGTTTAGACATGAAAATGTATGGCTGGGCACCTCCCTCACCCACTAAAATGATAAAGTTATATTTAAATTAAGAAATTCTGTACGTGACAGATTGTTGCTATGGTAGTAATGCTGTTCTTTCTCATCAAATCTTTGTGTGCTAGGTTGCATTTTGTTTGCATTTTCTTCTATTCCTTTGTCATTTCTTGGAATTATATCATGGTAAAAAAGAATTTTAATCAAGATTTCCAACTGAATGAAATAGGGATGTATGGATATTGTACTGTAATTATATTAACAGTTGTATTGTCAATAAGAAGTGCTACCTGCTTGCTCCTAGTCACATACAATTCGTTTCTGTACAGAATAAATCCATCATACACTAAGGCATTTCTCAATTCTCCCATTGTATTTTTTTTCCCCCGAAGACCAATAAATAAACAAATAAATACAACATTTCTAGTTCCCAAATCAGTCCCAAAATGGTAGCACCTTGAAATCATGTAGAATGTCACAAATGCAGATCAGGACAGCTACTACAGAAAGATGTCATCACAGACATACTTTTCCATCTCTTTCCCTTTTTCTTCTGTCCTTTGAGAGTACAGAAGCCTCTTACTAAAGCAATGCCCCCATACTCGTTCAGTGTTTTTAAATTTAGGTATATTGTTTAGGTGTCTACCCTCATTAGGTGCTTTCTAGGATGACTATAAACCTTCATGATAGGTAATCACACAACTGCAATAGATTACAACTGCCTTGCACAGGTGTGTACCTTTGAGGCACGTGACATGATTGCAGTCCAACCATACCAGGACATGATTTCTCTCTTTCTAAGAGTTGAGCACCATGATCTTCAGCGATCAAAGTCAAGGAATCTGACAGAAGTAATTTTTATTCAGTGTTTTCATTTTAGCTGATCAACATGGGTTAAACTGAGCACTCACATTACATAACAACTACTTCCAAATTACTCTGCACAGTATCTTAAAGACACATTCTGTCAAACTACCTTTACTACAATAAATAATTAGCAAGCAAGAAATTTTTTAAAAAATAAAGGTATCAAAGAAATATAATGACATTTTTGACAGGTTGGTTAACAAATGTGTCTCTCAGGCTATGTGTATATAACCATCTAAAGGTCTTTTTCAAACTGAATAAATATAAGCCGTCATCTAAAAAGCTTGACACTACCAAAGGTGTTTATGAATCTCTCTTTCTTCTGAGTTCCATTTTAAGTATGTTCATTATCCTTATATTCTCAAAGACTGTAACAGGAGATTCACGTGATGCTCTCAGTTAACTGAAATCCTCTAAAACATCTAAATAGTCACATTTTGCTAGAATTACTGCTTCTCATTTTCTTTTTTGTTGATGCTTCTGGATTAGGGGTGAACTGCTTTTAAAACTTTATCCAGATTTCCCGACTTCATCCAGCATAAAGCTGCTTCTTTCTTTAATGCTTAATATTTTCTTGGTGTCCAGTAGTTACCCAGAGCCAAGGAAATCTGACAAGAGTCAAGGAAATTTAACAAAAGTCTACTTCTTTCGGGTCTCAGATTTAGGTCCAGATCCAGCCATTTGAAGTTACTAACTTCTTGTTTTCCAATTAGTGCAAAAATTAACATGAGTTATAAAACTATTAACTTAAATAAATCGTTGACTGCCTACAGGTCTGGCTGAGCAGCACTATGTAGTTTGAGTACTGCCTGCTTTTAATTTACCTCATCCCAAAAGTTATTTTAGGAAAGCCATCCCCCTACATATCTGACCAAACTTTTATCCTACTGAAATGGCATGACAATTAAAGTATTTACATATATTTTCACCTATATTAATGACTTTTTGTAGTGATCTTATTTTTTTATAGCTTTCATGTGACCCCAACTTTTTTTACTTAAGAAATTTGCTGTAAATTTCCTGCAAGCAAACAACCAATCAACCAAGTCTCATCACTGTAGTTGAAGGCAAAAATTCCTCCCATATTTTCCAGATTAAAAATGCAGAATACATAGAAAAATCTCCCTTAATTAATAGATCATGTTTTTGTTTTTTCCATTCATTTTTCATACCAACACATTTATTTTATTTAAAGCTGTTTTATAAGATAGCTGTCTGCTACTTCTAACTTAGTACAAAAAAGTCAAAAATTCTTTCAGTTCATAATTCTGTAACAATGGCAGCATATCTTTTTATGAATTAATTATTACCTTAAAGACTCTTAAAGTAAGTACCACTTATACTGTTCTATTCTTTACGCAACCTTCTTGCATGTTGGAGTCATACTATATCATTCAGATGACAGAAAAGGCACTTTTTGCCATTTCTCCCTTCTAAATTATTGTTTTTCTGTGTAAGTATTTTTAAACACATGTAGAATGTTAGCCCTTGGGTGTATTCTAACTATTTTTTGTATGGTAAATGCAGGATTCTTCATACCTCTGTTATCCCTATGAAGCCATTAGTGCAACCAAAACAACAGGCTGAGTTATATATTTGTAGCTCAATGAACATCATCAATTATAACACCAAGTTTATGTTTGAACAGGCAATGAAGAGATATTATGTTTAAAATAGCATTACCTTCAGCTTATGTCATTTTAAACAAACTACTACAATTTCCCCTAGAATGAAAATGCAAAACATAGAAATATTTTGCAAACTTTTTGTTGCTTTCAGTAATTATATAAAGTGGCAACAATAGTCACTTTCATGTGAATGTTTTTTTGCTTTCGGCACCCTAGCATTTTAAAACAAACTTTAAAACAAAAAAGATCATTCCTCAAGTTTGCTGTTTTTGTAATTTTTACTTTTGTTCAAACTATTTTTTTTTAAAATGCTTGTTTTGTTGAATACTTCAACATCGTGACAGAATACATACATATTTACAGAGTCTTTATTAATTCCTCTGGGCAATGACTCACTGCTTCTCATAGTTCATCTGCAAGGATCTTTAAGAATGTTATTGAAGACTTCTGCCTTTTGAGGGGGCACTTAAATATACTTTAAAGTAATATAACTGATTTGGGGTTTTTTTGACACATTTCTTCTTAAGTTTTACAAGCTTCTTGTTAAAATAAATACCAAAGCACCTTCTAAATTTCTGAAGAACTTCTATCATACAGGATGTAAATTAGGATCGAGGACTGATTCAAACACATTTCATGTTACATAACAAAATGTACTCACTTCCCACATAGTTCTAAACAGTCAATTAATATTCCTATTGTAAATATTAGATTTGATTATATCCTCAGTATACTTTAGGATAAGGCTCACAGTCTTCTATTTTTTTATGAGTCTGTTACAGAACTTCATAGTAATTCATATATTTTTTTGTAATTTTAGAACTCTTTCTCCTTGTTCAAGTAATAGATTGAGATCAAAGTGAATTTTAGAAAGCAGAGCCAAGGAGGGAAATTTTAAGAAGGGGCTCAAAGGTTCCCATAGTTTAAACTTTGACTGTGTGGACAGAGTACCACATACCCATTACTCAATTAAATTTAAATCTCTAACAACAGTTGACAGAACTTGTTCACTCAGATAGGACCACTATCACAAAATAGGGACTATGTTGTCCCAGTAACTTCAAATGGGGTATTATGTCACACATATGGGCAAAGTAAGGCATATTTTGAGCTCCACATTTACCTTCTAATTAGACGGTAACTGTGACAATTCCTAACTTTGTTGAATTATTATTAAGAAATATCAGATCCACTCATCTTGACAATTTTTTTTGCTATATTATAGAAAGAGTAAGGAATTCATTCTTTATGAAGACATTTTGGATTATGACCAAGTTACTTCTTACTTTCTGGGTAAATTAAACAGACCAAAATAGATGTGCTTTTCACTAGACAGCCTGTTTTCCAAATCTCTTATCAAGCATCCTTATATATCCTTTCAATTTAATGGCATTTGAGGTGAGTGGTCTGGTTTTTTTTACTTTCAGAATGTTTATACAATCATAGAATTGTTTTGGTTGGAAAAGACCTTTAAGATCACCAGTTCCAACCACTAATCTAACATTGCAGAGTCCACCACTAAAGCATGTCCCTAAGCACCACATCTACATGTCTTTCAAATACCTCCAGGGATGGTGACTCAACCACTTCCCTGGGCACCTGTTCTAATGCTTGACAACCCTTTTGGTGAAGAAATTTTTCCTAATATCCAGTCTAAAACTCCCCTGGTGCAACTTGAGGCTATTTCCTCTCATCTTATTACTTGTTATTTGGGAGAAGAGACCAACAAGCACCTCACTACAACATCCTTTCAGGTAGTTATAGAGAGTGCTAATCTTCTTTTTCTCCAGGCTAAACAATCCCAGTTCCCTCAGCTGTTCCTCACAGGACATGTGCTCTACCACTTTCGCTAACTTTATTGCTTTTCTTTGGACATGTTCCAGCACCTCAATGTCTTTCTTGTAATAAGATGCCCAACACTAAAAATAGTATTCAGGGTGCAGCCTCACCAGTGCCAAATACAGGGGGGCGATCACTTTCCTAGTCCTGCTGGTCACACTGTTTCTTACACAAGCCAGGATGCTGTTGGGATTCTTGGCCACCTGGACACACTCTGGCTCATATTCAGCCATATGTTGACCAACACCACCATGTCCTTTTCCTCTGGGCATCTTTCCAGCCAGTCTTCGCCAAGCCTCTAGTGTTGCATGGGGTTGCTGTGACCCAAGTGCAGGACCCAGCACTTAGCGTTGTTAAACCTCATGCAATTGGCCTTGGCCTGTTGATTCAGCCTGTCCAGGTCCCTTTGTAGACCTTTCCTACCCTTAAGCAGATCAACACTCCCACCCAGCTTGGTGTCATCTGCAAACTTACTGAAAGTGCACTCGATCCTCTCCTCCAGATCGTTGATGAAGACGTTAAACAGAACTGGCCCTAATACTGAGCCTTGGAGAACACCACTTGTGATCAACTGCCAACTGGATTTAACTCCATTCACCCCCACTCTTTGGGCTCTGCATCCAGCCACTTTTCACCCATTAAAGCATACCCCCACCCAGGCTGCGACCACCCAGTTTCTCCAGGAGAATGCTGTGGGAAATCATGTCAAAAGCTTTACTAAAGTCGAGGTAGACAGCATCCACAGCCTTTCCGTCATCCACTAAGTGGGTCACATTGTCATAGAAGGAGATCAGGTTAGCCAAGCTGGACCTGCCTTTCATAAACCTATGCTGACCGGGCCTGATCACCTCATTGTCCTGTATGTGCCGCATAATGGCACTCAAGGTGATCTGCTCCATAACCTTTCCTAGTACTGAGGTCAGACTGACAGGGCTGTAGTTTCGCGGATCCTCCTTCTGGCACTTCTTGTAGATGAGCGTCACATTTATTAACCTCACAACATCTTTGTCATACCCCTGAGAGGCCTGCCTCTTCTTCTAAAGACCATAAACTCTCCTATTTTCCCTGAGTTCCAGACAAAGCTCACTGTTCATTTAGGCAGATCTTCTTCCTTGCCAGCTCAGCTTTTGGCACGTGGGGACTGCCTGCTCCTGCACCTTGAAGATTTCCTTCTTGAAGAATGTCCAGCCTTCCTGGACTCCTTTGCCCTTCAGGACTGCATTCCAGGGGTCTCTGTCAACCAGGCTCCTAAACAGGCCAAAGTCTGCTCTTTGGAAGTCCAAGGTGGCAGTTCTGCGGACTCCACTTCTTATTTCTCCAAGAACCAAAAACTCTATCATTTCATGATCACTATGACCAAGGCAGTCTCCGACAACCACATCACCCACAAGTCCTTCTCTATTCTCAGGCAACAGGTCCAGTGGCGTGTCTTCACTAGTTGCCTCCCTTACTAGCTGTGTCAGGAAGTTATCTTCCACACACTCCAGGAACCTCCTAGACTGTTTCCTTTCTGCTGTATTGTATTTCCAGCAGACATCTGGTAAGTTGAAATCCTCCATAAGAAGAAGGGCTAGCGATTGTGAAACTTCTCCCAGATGCTTACAGAATATTTGTCTGCCCCTTGTCCTATCACTACAGGCCTTGCTCAAAAGACTTTCTCAGTCTTCTTATAAGACCAATTTAATTTTTGAAAGGCTGCAGTAAGATCTCCATGGAGTCTTCTTGTTTTCAGGCTGAAAAACCCCAACTCCTCCAGCCTTTCTTCACAGAAGAGATGTTCCAGCCCACTGGTCGTTTTTTGTGGCCATTCTCTGGTTTAATAGGTCCATGACTGTCTTGTGTTGGGGATCCCAGAGATGGATGCAATACTGGAGGTGGGGTCTCATGAGAGTGGAGCAGAGGAAGAAAATCACCTCCCTCAACATACTGGCCACACTTCTTTTGGTGCAGCCCAGGATATGATTTGCTTTCTGGGCTGCGAGAACACTTTGCCATCTGAAGTTCACTAGTATGACAAAGTCTCCCTCAGGATGGCTCTCAATCCATTTTTTGCCCAGTCTATGTTGATACTGGTGGTTGCCCTGACTCAGGTGGATGAATTTGCACTTGGCGTTTTTGAACTTCATGAAGTTTGCATGGGCCCACTCCTCAGACCTGTCAAGGTCCCTCTGGATGGCATCCCTTCCCTGAAGCATATCAGCTGCACCACTCAGCTTGGTGTTATCTGCAAACTTACAGAGGGTGCATTCAGTCCTACTGTCTGTTATTAGTAAAGATATTGTACAGTATCAGTTCCAATATGGACCCCTGAGGACACAGCTTGTTACTGATCTCCATTTGGACACTGAGCCATTAACTGTAACTCTTTGGACACGGCCATCTAGCCAATTCCTTATCCTTCAAATAGTCCATCTATCAAATTTCTCTCTCTCCAATTTACAACAAAGATCTTGTGAGACACTGTATCAAAGGCCTTTCAGAAGTCTAGGTAAATGACAGTAGTTAGTCTTCCTTTGTCCACTGATGCAGTCACTCCATTGTGGAAGCCCAACAGAATAGTCATGCACAATTTGACTTTTGTGAAGCCATCTTGGCTGTCTCTTATCATATGCTGGTCATCCATATGCCTTGATATAAGTTCTAGGATCAGATTTGTTACCAAAGAGGGAACTTAAATAAGTGTGTGGGGTTGGGGGTCTTTAATGATAGAACATGATTTCAAATTAAATATGAGATGGTGACCAAATGGTTTAAAGGAAGAAGTCTTTGGGGATAAAAAGAGAAATTATGACCAACCCAAAAAGTGAGGTGGACTCAAATCTGAAAACTAATTTATGATTCTTCAATGTGAAATACAAGTCTGAGAGATTACAATTGTTCTGCTGGAAGGTGTCTGGCAGTTTGGTTTTACTTTTAGGTTAAGTGGAACATGATCTAATCTCTCAGTGGAAGAGATCAGGTAAAAAATAAGCAGCAGAACCATCAAAACCTTTCTAATTTCTTTGACAGCCACATTTTAAAAACAAATAGCAAGTCCATGTAATACTTGAAAGAACTCTTCTATCCACTTATTTTTGTGACGGGGGTCTGGATGTAGTTGTAGTGCCACCTTGCCTGAAATGGTCTGTGAATAGTAACCAAGAAAGTGTCTGCGTGCTCTCTCCTGGTTTCTGGCTGTGCAGTTAGCTCAGATGGAACACGTTTGCTTGTATTTATACCTCAAGGTCAGCCACAGACCTCAGGAAATCTAATAAACTGTAAAATCATATTCTAACAGGTATGAAGGCACAGTATAAAACAGCGCCTTTTAACATCATTCTACAAGTCATCATGCAAGGTTTTTATTTCTTCTTCATCCTCATTGATTCTTCTTCCACTCCTGCTTCCAGTCAGAAGTCATCTCTAGCACAAACCCTTCTTCTCTGACATCATGAGTCCCTATCTGAGGCTAGCCTACCTCACGGATGCACCTCCCCCACTCACTACACCCCCTGCTGGCAGCCACTTGTGGCCCTATGTGGGAGGCAGAAGGTGCCCTGCCACCCTGTGACATAAAGGGCTCTTGCTACCCCTACACTCGAAGTTTGTCAGGCTGTTGCCCCCGAGTTAGCAGCAGCTCCCTCTAGGTGGGCAGCAGTCATGTGAGGATTGGGGCAACCATCTCCAACCAGCTGAGGCTACACCAGGCCCCTGAGAGAGACCTATCCTGCTCCTGCCAGGGCTGTTCTGGTGCCGGGGACCACCAGGGGCAGGAAACAGTATAAAATAAGTACGTGCATATGCATATTTATGCAGTATGCTTCAAGGTAGAAGAAGAAAGAATGTAGGCAAATTTAATGTCATAGTGACTTAATTAGGAGCTACACAAAGAGTGAAGAGGTTGGGATCAGCTCTAGGACTTGTCAGTTTAAGAATTTAAGCATCTCTAGCAGAAAGACAGTAATACTGTTCTTTTAGAGAGCATTACATACGGCACCTTGTAATCCCACTTCAGACCTGCCAAAAGCTTGTCACTTTTTCTATTAATAAACTTGAAGTATAACATCTTCCTTGTGTACAGTATCTAGGTATGGTATTGAGGCCACTACAGTGAGTTATATCCCTATAGTTAAAGCACACTGTTTATTTCTGCACTGTGAAACATTAAAACGCTTCATGGCTTGCTTTCTACTTAATTTTGTGGGGAAAGGGAGGCAAAGCATTTAGAGCCACAAGGAGAATAGAGTTTTAATTTTTGAAACACTCATCCCGAGTTTCTCAAGATGAGGGAAATGCATAGTCTGACAGTATTTGACCAAACTGTGGAATTATTTTCCATTAGTTCTGCCTTTAAGAAATCACACACGTACAGGGTAACATGCTGAAATAGAATTTTCAAAAAAACAACAGTAATTGTAGCAAATGACATCATTAGTCCAAATTAATCAGTGTAATAGCTGACAGTGAAATAATTACTTTTATGCAGAAATTATAAGTAATGTTATTGACAATTATGTCAGAACATCCTTGTGAACAATATTTTAGAAAATAAAGCAAATCACTTTTTCAAAAAGCCATATTATAATGACATCAAAAAATGAGCTTTGAATGTAACATCTGATGGTACAGAGCTGTAATTTGCATTAATACTAGTAGCTCTAGTGCAGGTAGAAAGACACCAACAAAACATTAAATATTCAGAAATGCTACTAAATTTTTGAGAAGAAAGGAGTCTTTGGTCCACTGTTTCTTACATGTTTCATTTGTGGATATTAAACTATTCAGTGTATGCATTTATTTGCCTTTTATTTTTGTTTCATTATATTTTCTTTGTACAGAAAAAGAAATATTTCAAAATGGACTTATTCTATGGCAGACTTCTTAAGAGTAATAGACCATTTTAGCATATAATTTTTCATACTTATGTACATTATCAAAGTGAAAATCTAAAATGTTTTAAGATAAGTAAAAACTAATTAAGCATTTTTAAAGTATCTGCTTATTTTTCATTTCTAAAGGATATTTTTGAACATTTTTGCTCAAAGAAGATAGTAGACTAAGTGGCAGACCTCTGTAGTTGGTATCCAGAACCTGAAAACTTGCTCTTTATACAACCTTTGTAGGTGCTTACAGTGATATTGGGAGTACAGTCTCCTTAAAATATTATTACAGAAAAAAGTAATCAGGGCAGAGCTTTACTGACATTGTGTTAGTAAAAATCTACTAAAGAATTTTGTTGAATGAAAAATAGAGTACTGTGGTTCAGTTTGTTCCTCATCCTGTGAAACAGTCTCAAAAAATGGTCATGCTATAATTAGTTTTTTGGGGAAAAGGACCCCACTGGAAGTCCTACGTGCTTTCTACTGAAAATGAATTATTTTACAATAAAATCCAGGGGCTCATAAGGAATAGATAAAAGGCATAATCCAGTGTTAATGGTACTCTATTGCAATGGGAAAGGGAAGACCTTGACTTCACCAGATTTCCTAGGGTTATTATTCTTTTTCTGTTTAATTTTAATTTTTAATTAGTGTAAAATGGTGTAAAATGCATTAGTAGTCTGAACAATGTGATACTAACATCTGAAAACAGGTTTTGTTGCTTATTATAGCACAGTGAACCTAGTGCCTACACAGACCTAATAAGCATAGTTCACAATGGTCCCTCAAATGTGATTCATAAGTGGATGTGTTTAGCTCTGGAATCCTCCCAGTACTTAAAAGCTGTGAAGGCTAGTGCCCTTCTGTTTCCACACTGACATCTCAGTGAAACAGAAAGCAGAATTTTCAGGTAAATATTTTTTTAAAAAAATAATGGATTGATAGTTCACCACTGTAACAATTATGCAATTATTAATCAAATTAAAACCCAAAAATCTCTCACCAGTTGGTGACATTGAGAAACTAATGTCGATGTTTCAAGGAATTTTAGCAACAAAATCGTCTTTTGGTTAGGAAAAAAAAAAAAGAAACAAATTAAAACAAGAGCAGAATATTTTTCCTCTCCCCCTGCTGTCAAGAACTTTAACAGTGCAACATACTGACAGGCAAATGTCTTTAAAAGATTAAACTGCATATAGGTAAATTACGTGTGTACTGTTATCATTTAACCACAAATTTATTAGTATTAGTTTTATATTCAGA
>VZSC01010548.1:71845-98216 GCA_013398225.1 Steatornis caripensis | reverse complement strand
AATTCCATAATTGGTCTAGAAGTTCAACATTGAACTAATATAAGTAGCTGAAATCTAATCCAATATGCATCAAATTGTACGAAACTAAAGACAGTAATTATTAATGACTATTCATGTATGTAAAAAGATCTCAGTTTTATGGTTCATTTAAAAAAGGAACTAAAAACCTGACAGAAATCAGTATTTCTGCTTCATAAAATAAAGATCAGGGTTTCAAAAGAAGAAAAAAATCAAAACAGAAAATAAAACCTTCGATAGTTTTTCTAGGAAAATTTAATAGAAAATGAAGAAGTATTACTTGAATTAATAGCATGGCACATATTTGGAATAGGAAGGTCCTTAGACAAATCACTGGTCCTCAACCATTACTTTTGTCAAAAGATTTGACAGGTCTGGGAGAAGTGTTAGAGCCTGTTGAAGTAGGACTTTAAGTTGGAAAAGTGAAAAGTTGTTGAAAAGTGACTTTTTCTGCTATACAGCTTCATTTGGTATATGTGGCAAAGTTTTGGCAGCAGTGGGCTGCAAGGGTGGCCTTTCTGAGAAAAAGTTGGGTCTTCCCTGTGCCAGAGACAGCTGATTCCCACTGGCTTTGCAATGGAGTCACTGTAGGACATAGCTGAGCCCACAAGAAAAGCTGGTGGCTCCTCTGTGACAATATGTTTTAAAAGGACAGAAGATGCTGGACAGGGATTAAAAAAGGAAAACAGAGTGAGAAACTGTAGAGGGAACATCAAGGTCAGAAGAAGAAGAGGAGGAGGAGGACAGGGAGGAGGAGGAAGAAGGGGAGCAGGAGAGGATCCAGGCTGCAGCAAATGGATATTTCCTAAAGGAACTACAGCCTGTGGGAAAACATACTCCAGAGTAGATTTCTGTTTCCAGAAGAACTGACTACAGCCCATAGGAGAGCACATATCAAGGCAAGGAAAAAGCGTGAGAAGGAAGGGGTGGCATAGAGGAGCCACCCATATCTCTTTCGTTCTATAGAGCACTGTGTTGCTCAGAGGGGGAGTAGAAGAGTCTGGAGTGAAGGTTCGAAGATTACCTTGGGAGAGAGGGGAAGAAATGTGTTGTTTTAATGTTTGTCTTTCTTTCTCCCTACCCAAATCTATTTTAAATGACAATAAATTAAATCAGTTTTCCCCAGTGCTTGGTAAACAATCTCCCTGTCTTTATCTCAGCCCTCAAGCTTTTTCATCCTATTTTCTGCCCCTGTCTTGCTAAGGGAGGTGAGTGAGTGAGTGGTTGGGTTGGTATTTGACTGTTAGTCAAGGCTAACCCATCAAAACAATAAAAATATTCTACTGAAATAATCTTACTAGACAGGCTTAAACTTCTGCAGAATCACATAATACTGAAATAAGCACTGTTCAACCAAAAGTATTATCTGATTCAGTCCTAAGAATAATATGGTGTTTTACTTTTTCCCTTGTGATGATTCTGGCTTTGATGTATAACCCCAGTTCTGGAAACAGTTGAATCCAAAATATTTTCAATGAATTATTGTCAATGACTGGCTTATTTCCAAGGAATGCATTACTGCTCAAGTGATTTACCAAAGCCTTTCTTACAGCTACCTATCATTCATATTTGCAGTTGAAAATAGTCGTCACTGCCTCCTTCATATATGTACAAACAAAATACACTCACAAACACACTCATGATGTTGTAGCCTCCTTCTCTTGTTGCTTGGCCATATTGTTTATTTTTTGTGTTATATATGAATGTATTGATGGCATTCTCATCTGCAATTTAAATACTAACTGGAATAACATTCTGATGCATTTGCCTACAGAAGGTCTGTTCTAATAACAGACAAATTACTTCTTTTTCAAGGCAATGTAATGATATAGACTTTCCACTTATGTACAAATAAGGAAAACTCGGAAGTTCCTATAGTGAATATATCTGAAAACAGGGTGAAAGCTCTATGTACTGATGCTTGAGGAAGCATAGGTGGCAAGTGCCATTTAAAATGCTCAGTGTCTGGAATGATAATCACAGTCTTTGAATAGGCAGTTGAATTCGTCACTGTATTTCTTTTTCTAGTTCAGAGAAAGTAAATGTAACTTCCCTGTTTTACATTACTAGGTTTCCAGTAAGTTTAAACAGTAAGTTGGTTTTGTTTTGTTTGGTTGGCTCCCCATCCGCCCTCTTCCACTCTCTAAACAGAAGAAAGAAGAGTTAGTTCTTTTTAGTGGTCACAAAAAACTATACTAAACACCTGTATCTCCACCTCACATCAAGCTGTCCTCATGTTTTCAATAGAACTCCAAAAAGAAACACATAAGAGAAAGCCAGGACAGACTGAGAAATTCTCAAAATGTTAATTTTTTAAATTCTCTCTATCTGAACATGAGGAGTAGCATTAGAAACCAACTCCCCCTCCATGTTTGCGGTTCAAGAGCTTTTATTCCAATACTCTCCTAAATACTTAGGTTTCACTCTGCTACAGGGAGGATTGGGAGCGGTGATTCACTGTGAATTCACTCTTCAACATTCTTTCACAAAAGAAAAAGGAAGAGCTCCAACATTTAAACCTTTAGGACTGTGAGAATTACTTTAGTTCACACTATATACACACCAAGAGGAACAGTTTCATTTGTCAGTGGGCAAACAATGACTTTTATCGCTATTATATTAATGACTTCAATTAATATGAAAGTCATAATTCAAAAGTATTTTATACATATCAATTCTCCATTTCTATAGCATCCAACTGGATTAACTTCATTAAATTCCATGTTAGCTCTTTTTTGAATAAAAAGACTGCAGACTTGGCCAAAGGCAATTTGTACACTGAACTGCTTATGAGTAAACACTCATTTGTGATTAAATTTGAAAGTTTCTGGCATATTAGTCTGTACAAATTCAAGAAGTTACAGCGGTGGTGAACATTGCTATTCATTAAGTCCTGCTGATGAATTCACAGAATTATTCACATATCCAAGTGTACTGTTCTCAATTCTGATTGCTCATACTAGCTTTTATTAGTAGAATAACTATTTTAGAAGTTAAACACCACTGGATAAAACACAGCTAAATAAGAGGCAACCGATAGAAAATACCTTAGAAATAAATATTTACTTGAAAATGTTAAAGCATTTACACATGTCACAATGTTTTATAAGTGATAAAATAACCTCTTTTGAAGCTTAAATACAGAAAGCTATTTTCAAAAGCAACTCTGTGAGAAGAGTAATGAGAAAAAGGCATCTGAGGACAATAAAGAACTGTAGATGAAGCTAAAACTGTCAAAACTTAAGTGTTTATAAATTTTTATTTAGATATCAGATATGAAGAACCACATCTTTATACTGTTCATCAACTGGAAGGTTCCATGCAGATACTGAAATGAAAATGCCAGACTCAAAATTACCATACAAAGTAGCTCTTCTTGAGTTCTCATAGGAGCTTGTAATATAGACACAGTTGATTTTTTTTAAAGTAGGTGCTCTTCTATTTTTCCTTTTACCAAACAGTACAGAGTTGTCCAAAGGAGATTATAGTTTAGATATAATCTATTATGATGATTTAGGAGATGTGTCTCATCTTTGTGTGTCCAGAGAACTGTCTGAATCAATGGCATACAAAGTTCTGCTTTTCCTGTCTGGTACAAGAGAAACACATAAACAGACCAGAACAGGCTCAGCAAGAGAGACAATGGACATGTCTGAGAAGTGCAATTTAATTTCATATCTGAGATCTGTGAGCAATTTGGTGTGTCAATGAAGCATGACGCATCATGCTGTAGTGATGCTGACTAGGATTCAAAACATAGGTAGTCTTGAGAGTGTGGCACTGGGTGAGACTCATTATACTTTTCCTTAACTAGTAAGTTCAGATATAATGTTACATTCAGATAGATATGTTGCATTTAATTGTGATGTTAGCTCTGCTGACATTACTAAGAACTCTTTGTAAGAGGCCATAACATTTTAAAATTATTTTAAGATCTGATGGCTTAATTATTTATCCTGGGTTTGGAAAAAAAATATTTCAAATCTCCTTAATATGAATCTGAACATAATTTTAATATAAAAATTTCATATTTGTTACATCAGTCAGATTCAAATCCTTGTTGGGAAGGAAACTGAGAAAAATATCTTGTTCGTGATTATGGGCATTTAACAACATTTGCAGCCAGATGCCCACCTAACCTTTTGCTCTCTTGCCCTTCTTAATAGGACATGGGGAGAAAATAAGAAAAAAAGCTTGTGGGTCAAGACAAAGGTAGGGAGACTGCTAACTATTTACTGTCATGGCCAAAAAAAACCTCAATGTGGCAAAAAATAATTTAATTTATTAACAAGGAAAAAAGATTTGAGCAATGAGAAACAAATACAAAAAATTTAAACAACACTTCTCCCCAGACTCTGCTTCCTCAGACTCAGCTTCAGTCCTTCTCTCCTGACTCCTCTACATGAACCCCAGAGTGGTGAAGGTGGGATAGGTGATTGAGTGTTACAGGTCTGTAGCAGCTTCTCTCTGCCTCTCCTTCCTCCTCACAGTTTTCTCTTGCTGCAACATGGGTCCTTCCATAGGCTGCAGTCCATTGTAGAACCATCTGGAACTGTCTGTCCCTAACACAGAGTAGCTCCAACCTCTTCTCACAGAGGTCCCCCTGCAGAACCCCTGCTATCAAAACTTTGTCACATACACCCAATACAGTAGTGAAGCAGAGTGTGGAGATCCCATTTGAATGCCTGACTAAGTACCGCTTATGTTCTTCTTTCTGAATTTTTACAGAAATATGAAATGTCTCATTGTCATTCTGATATGAAAAAGAACAGCTTTCAACAAGTTTCACTAAGAACTCACATATACAAATATATATATTGTCTAAACAGTCCTAATTTATCAATAGACAGTCCTTTCTGGCAATGTAACACGTTACTCGAAGAGCAAGACAACACATCTTATCACCTTCAAGAAAGCATTCTTCACTTATTCTGCATATGCATCCGAGGTCTACGCTATATGGCTTTCATTCTCTGAATGGCAATTGAGAAATAAGCAAGTTTAAATGATAATACATCTGACCTTTCTTATCTGCCAATCTTAGAATGCCATCAAGGACTTTACAATGCAAGTACTCATTTGGCTTCTCTGACTGCAAAAGTATTATGACTTGTTCAGACTTAAATGCTTAACTTTGATGCTTAAAGAAACAGAAATCTTGTATTTTGTTGCTTGGATAAATTCTACAAGTAGCTGAAACAAAAGAACTCAGTGTTTATGGAGCATTATCAAAAAGAAGATTTTAGGTATGCAACAACAACCACTTGTGCCTTTACCAGTCTCACCATTACTGTGAAGGGTTATGCTGCAGTTGTACAATTCTTAGGGACAGGATGGACAATAAAGAAGTAAGAAGACACACAAGAAAAGAGTCCTATCTTAATCTCAGTGCTGGTTTTAGACCCTAGATGAGAGTGTCACTGAAAATGTATTTATAATTATTTTCTCTTTTCGTAACAACCAGATAGTTGCTAACTCTATGAGACTCACGATCTAAATACATCAAAGGGCAAGAATGACATTTTCCTACTAAGGTGAGATTTCTCATTGTTACTCTAACCAGTGGTAGAAAAAAGAGATAAAAGAACTTGCTTTTCCTTTGCAGTGTCTAGCTACTTAAGCATGTAAGTTCTATAATGAAATCAATGCAGGGAGTAAGATAAAAAAGTGAGAAGATTAAATGTAGGAAAATACTAATGTAATTGTTTCCCACACTATGAGGAACTTGTTTTTCTTGAATGAAAAACTACTTTATAAATAAAAATAAAATAGATATCTTATGGGAATTTTGAGCTGTTTATGTGATCAAAAGAACACCAAACTCAGTGTTGCAATTGATTCATTAGACAGAAGGGATGTCATCCAGAGGGACCTTGGACAGGTTTGAAGAGTAGGCAAAACTCATGAAGTTCAACAAGGCCAAGTACAAGGTCCTGCAAGGTATAATGGGGATGAATGAATTGAGAGCAGCCCTGCAGACAAGGACTTGAGGATACTGGTGGACAAAAAAATAGATATGAGCTAGCAATGGGTGCTTGGATCCCAGAAAGCCAATCATATCCTTGGTAGCATCAACAGAAGTGTGGCCAGTAGGTCAAGGGAGGTGATTCTGCCCCTCTACTCTGCTGTCATGAGACACCACTTGCAGGACTGCATCCTGCTCTGGGGTCCCAAGTGCAAGGAAGACATGGACCCATTAAAGCAGATCCAGAGGATAGCCACAAAAACTGATCAAAGGGCTAGAACAACTCTCTCCTGTAAAGAAAGGCTGTGAGAGTTAAGGTTATTCAGCCTGGAAAAGAGAAAGTTCCAGGAAGACCTGATCGTGACTTTTCAATACTTCAAGAGAGTTTATAAGAAAGATGGACAGACACTTTTTACCAGGTCCTGTAGTGACAAGACAGGGCACAATGGTTTTAAATTGGGAGTAAATTTAGATTGGATATAAGGAATAATTTTTTTGTTACGAGGGTGGTGAGACNATCGTGACTTTTCAATACTTCAAGAGAGTTTATAAGAAAGATGGACAGACACTTTTTACCAGGTCCTGTAGTGACAAGACAGGGCACAATGGTTTTAAATTGGGAGTAAATTTAGATTGGATATAAGGAATAATTTTTTTATTACGAGGGTGGTGAGACACTGCAACAGGTTGTCCATAGAAGTTGTTGATGCCACATCCTTGCAAGTGTTTAAGGTCAGGTTGGACAGGGTTTTGGGCATCCTAATCTAGTCCAAGATGTCCCTGCCTATGGCATGGGGATTGCGCTAGATGATCTTTAAGCGTCCCTTCCAGTCCAAACCATTTTAAAATTCTGTGGTTCTCAGTTGTTCCCTAACCTGATCCTCTGCCGCCAGGGATAAGTCTTCTTTACTCCAGACTTTTACCACTGGTCTCCACATCCTGGGACTCCTGAATGCCAGTCTTGCTACTAGAATGTACTTTAATAGGACTGAGGCAAAGACTACCTTCAGCACCTCAGCCTTTTCCATGTCCTCAAAAATATGTAATTATTGATTAAGGAAATGATGCAGGGGAAGCAAAAATTGAAAAGAAGAGAAAGAAAACAGGAAAGAGGAAAAGGAAAAGAAATTGTTAAGAAAGAAAAGGAAAATATAATTGTTACTCTTGGAAATAAGGAGGATAGAAGAGATTATAAGACAAAGATGGTATCAGAAGAGTAATAAAAGGCAGACGAAGGACTTCTGTAAATGGGACTTCTGTGCTAAAAGAAAAAAGTCAGTAAGACGTATTTCAATTATTTTACTAGTCAAACTCACTGACAAACTATGTTTGGAACCTGTTCTGCAATCTTTAACAGATATACAGTTTTATTTGTCTATAAGGTTTTCTCTTCCCTGTCCATAGCTATATATTTGTATGTGATACTTTTCAGGGCTGAAAAACGTGCCAGGATGTATTTAAACAGATTTTGACAATTGAAGTGGTGCAGATGAGGTATGTATTTATCTAATATTACTAGGGATACCTTCATGCTTTCAGAAGGTAAAAATGATGTCTTATTAGGTTTCTTTGGAACATAGATCACCAGGACCAGTGTTGGTTTTGTGTGGAAGCTGCGGATCTTTGTTCTGAGATAATATTTAAAAACACCATAAAAGTACCTTCAGAGTGTGAACAATATTAGGAAACAACTGAAGATTTGTTAACACAAACATGATTTGCAAGACTAGAACAAAATGTTTACCTCACAACTATAGCTGACACAGTTTAAGCTATAGGTATCTATTGGTATTTGGAGTATATATTACATTTAGAAATATTCAGAGAATGCACAGAATTTGAACATGCTTATTGCTAAAAGCCAAATGAAAAGACTCCAGTAAGCTGAAAAAGAGAAAAATTAAGAATGTTAAAAATTACGCTTTTGTTGTCTCAAGTGACTATAACTAAATTATAATAGAGATGTTAACCTTTGCATTGCATTTCCCTCATCTACTCTCAAACTTGATTATAGCATGAAAAAAAAGAGCATTGCAGAATTATAATAGAAGGTTGGTTCAGTTTTATTTTGGTTTGGTATATATAAATGAATATACATGAATACATAATAAATAAATATATATATATATATAAAATTTTAAATCAGAAGAGAATGGAAATAGAAGAGAAAGAAAAAAATAGTTGAAGGTAAAAATACAAAAAAGTAAGCTAAGATTTTAATCACTTATTCCCTTTTACTTTCTTTAGTATAATGAAGGGGTGAACCATTAGGAGATATAAGGCATATGAGTACAGGCATATCTGCTGACCATTTTCACATATTTGGCTCTTCAGCTTTTCTGGCTGGCAACAGGTCTCCCAATCTTACATTCATCCAGACCTGAACTCAAAATATTTCACCAGAAGACAGGAGGAAATGGTAGCCATGTACAAAAAATTAACAGATTCAAGCTCTAGGGGATCATATCAATTTCAAAGAGAAGACTGCTCATGGAGTTTGCAATGCTAATAATTCCTTTTCTTTCCATAAAGGCAATGTACCCCGTACACCTGAGGTAATACTGAATTTAATAGCATGGAATGAAGAGAGTGAATAGTTACGGAAAGCCAAGTAAATCAGTAACATTTGGTGAAGTTGTTTTTCAGTGCTTGGATACATCTCAGCTGTCAAAAAAGGAATCATTTCCCTACCAGGCCTGAAAAGAGAACACGCTGTGAAATTTTCCAAGAAAAAAGGGAACAGTACTTAATGGTCAAATGCCAGAACAGGTTATCAAGAGAACCTGTAGGATATGCACCTGTGGAAATACTCAAAACCTGACTGCATACAACCCTGAGCAATCTGCTTTAACTGGGCCTGCTCTGCACAGGAGAAGGAACTAGATGACCTCTGGAGGTCACTTCTAGACTACATGATTCTGCAGTTCTGTGAATCATTTTTATACCTGTAACATGCCCTTATGACAGGATAAAGATGACCTAAAGCTATTCAAGTGTTCCCTGAATAGTTCGGATGTTAGATCTTGCTGTATTATGCATCTTCAAAACTTACAGCTCCATTAAAATTTTGGCCCATTTTAATGCTTTTTGTTGCTATTTTGATTTGTTTTGGTTTGTTGTTGTCATTGTTGTCATGACAAAGATTCTTATTCTGATTCATATGACAAGCTATTGAAAAATGAAGGTATTTTACCTAAAACACACGCTTTGAAAGACATACGCCTGTAGAGTTCAACTATTTAAATTGGGCCACCTGAACCATTTACATCTCTGAAATATCTACAGATTTACATGTTTGATGTTTGTAAGTTTTTCTTAGCATTATGTGAGCACGTGACTTGTCTTGATTTGAACTGATTGTTTTTAGTTGTCAGATCACACAGATAGGAGGTGCAATCTTCCGAGATGTTTATGAGAATGTATTTACCACTTCTGCCAAAATCCACAATACTTTCTCCTTAAAACCATAATAGATAACTAGAATGAAATTGTACATTATTTTCAAATTATGATATGCCCTGGATTTGGGCTACACAATGTCTATAAACTTAGCTTTCATGAAAGAGAAAAAAATCTGGTTTATTTGTCAGGTTTTATTACTAACTAAGCTAACTGCAATTCCTCTCCCTGCAGAAAAAGGTTGAGGAATGATTTTCAAAGGCAGTATAGGCAGCTGAGTGCCTTCTTTCCAGTAAATGTTAATGGGAAATAGGCCATGAAGTGGTACAAATTCACAGTGGATAAAATGTGAAAATAGTTCTGGGTATTAAAATATATGACACTGGCCATAATTTGTAAATTATTATCTTCAAATAAAAACCTATAAAAATAAAATGTGCATGTAATGTGGATTTTAACATTTGAATTTTAAAATAAAGCATTTAATTAACAATTTCAAAAACTCATTTTCTACATTTCTATTTGAATTCCAATTTACACTCCCAGTAAGCCTTGCACAAGTAAATAAACAACCTATTAAATGATAGTTACTCCTTCTTTTAATAAAAATAAAAAGTTTTTTAGGAAGGAAGGTCTTCTGTAGGTCCTGTGTGATCTTGTACCACTCAGGAGGTCTCCGATACGGCATGGGCTCTCAGCTGGTGTTACATGAACATGCTTTAATGTAGTTGTGTGCATTTAGGCTTTTGTGTCAAACCAATCAGTTTATTAAATCACGTCTGTTTTTAAAGCAAGCTAACATGTAGCAAGATTTTGAAGATATTGATATATGCAAATCAGTAATAAACATACATTGATGATGATCCCTCTAGCAAAATATGAGAAGAGAGTCTTATTCTACAAAATCTTATTGCTGTTCTAAAATACTTTAAAAATTTGGAAACTTTTTGACTTAATTTCTTGGTTTTAAAAAAATTCTTCATAATCTGACATACATTATATCATTTTTTTTTTTTAGATATTATTGCACTTTCTCAGAAACCACCTCCATGAACATACATCAGAAAGCACATAATGCTTTCAAGAATCATTTAGGGCAGTTCATTACAGCAGCTTGATTCCTACTTCCTGATGGCAAAATTTACTTGCCATTGTGGGATGACGACTCATAGAGTCATAGAATCATAGAATAATTTGAGTTGAAGGGAATGATTAGCTCTTTTTTGTTGTGGATCTGTATGGACATTAAGAATCAAAGCATAGAGATAATGCTTTGCTTATATTCTTATTTTTAAAATTTGTTTTAACTAAGGCCACTAGGTTGGTTAGGCAAGACTTGCCCTTGGTGAAGCCATGCTGGCTATCTTGAATCACCTTGCTGCCCTCCATGTGCCTTAGCATAGACTCTAGGAGGACCTATTCCATGATCTTCCCAAGCACAGAGCTGAGGCTGACAGGTCAGTAGTTCCCAGGGTCCTCTTTTTACAAATGGATGCAGTTTTCATTTTCATTTTTTCCTTAAAGCATTGCAAATGCATTTTGTTGATGTATGTGTAGGCAGCTGCATCAGGTTTTACACACATGATTCAGTTGACTGAAAGATATATCAAGAGGTGTTTTGATAGTTTTGGTCACCTTTTGTTGCCTAAACAGACTACTGCCTTTCAAGCAGCTCACTGTACTCCAGTCTAGCTTCCAGATGGTCACGTAAGACACTCTCACAAATGGGTGATTTAGACTGCTTAAACAATCACCATCAAATATACTAGCAAAAGTTGTTTTAATAGGATGTTGTAAAAGCGCAACTTAACAAATTCCTATGGCAAGGTTCATTCTGTTACTGTACAGCACAATCGTTTGAACAAGGATTCAAAGCTACCAAGGCACAAATCAAAGTCACCAAGGCATAAATCAAATTTACAAGGACACAAATCAATGTTACCAAAACAAAATCAAAGTTACCAAGTCACAAAGTTATCATAATACAAGATTATGCATGGTATTGGTTGAAAGATTTGTAAAAGGTCTCTGCCTCCAGGAGCAACCTTGAGAGGTGTTCCAACTCAAGGAGAGATTACAGTCATGCAGCAATGCTGCCATGAAGGGAAGGTTCAAAGAAGACTCACTTAGGCTGTCATATTTACAGAATAAAGCAGTTGGCTTGTAGTCAAATTACACGTGATGGGAAAGATATTCATGAGACTCCTTGTACCCACAACTTTCTTTGTTCGTTGATAAATAAGTCTTGGAAAAGCCACTTGTTATGTGTTAATAGCATGATTAGTGTTCCAAGCATATATGCATCTATGCTCACTGTGTTACTCTGTTCCTTTGTGGGTTTTCAGAGTCCAGATTGGAACTAGAGGAGTTCTGGGTCTGGCTATGGCTCAGGTCTTTACCTCCTTTGGACCCTGCACCAACCAACTGCTAGTTTGATTAAGGGGTAGAGTGNTCCAGATTGGAACTAGAGGAGTTCTGGGTCTGGCTATGGCTCAGGTCTTTACCTCCTTTGGACCCTGCACCAACCAACTGCTAGTTTGGTTAAGGGGTAGAGTGCATCCATCACAGACACCCAAGACATCTGAGACATCCACACTGAACTGGAAAATGCATCAGTTTGTCACTAAAATGAAACTAGATGCCTGTGTTAAGGCATCTGAATCACATTTCTTGAGATGTCTGTCTTACACAGGCAAATTTTACACTTTACTATCTAAGGCCTCTCCTAAATATTTAGATTTTATTTGTACCATCTAAGTTTTCACTAGCTTCTATTCATGTTAAAACCATAACTGCATTAAGTGAGCATCCAGCATAATCCCAAGACCCAAGAACTGAGTCTTCAATAGCAATTACATGATCTGAAAGAACAGAAGAATCACAGAATCACAAAAGAAAGAAGCAATATGAATTTTGTGTGAATCCTGAAGGTTAGTCACAGAAAACAGATAGCTAGGGACAGGTAGAAGATGATACATTTTAGGAAAAAAATCAAATACTGGCCATGGATATACTCTCCCTATCATGTAACAGTCTATCACACTGTATAATGTTCAATCAGTCTTTTTCTCAAGTATTTTTACATGATGTTGCATTATTATCAGGTGTGGGTTCAGGGGATTTTTGTTGGGGTTTCCATCCTTCCCCTAATATGTGTCCCTGGAGTTACCTTACCTAAACTTTCCTACTATTTTCAAGATTTTATATTCTCACAGTCATAGATCAGATAACTTTTATTATCTTCTTAGCACTCTCAGTTTTCTTCCTAATAAATCTGCATTTATTTCTAGGTCAAGTCACTTCTTCTAGACAGCCCTAGTCTCTCTCACATTCCACTTCCTTCTATTAAGTCATAGTCTTCTCTAGGTAAACAGAGACTCTGCTAGTGACAACTATTTTTCCTTGCTCAGGCCTATTACAGTTTATGCGTGGGATTCATTGTATCAAATTAAGACAGCTGAGTACTAGATTAGATTGATTCTTTTAGCCACAGCATTGGTGTGCAAGTTCATGCTGACCTAGAGGCAAGCTGAAGATCTCTTCTTAAAGAATTACTAAAAAACATAGTCCTTTCCATCCATTAGAGATTGTAGGCCTTGTTATTTCTAGGCCTTTAGCTTGACTCCTTAGTAAATCCTTTGGCTGACTTTATTGAGATTCATAATTGCAGCTGTTTGACCAGATAATTACAAATATGCAGACATATTCATTATATATTTTCAACCTATTTATGTCTTGCTATACATGCAACCTGTTTATTGTCCATGCAATACGTAGATATAACGACAGCTTCTTTTATTGCAGGAATCACACTTATTAATCCTTAAAAAAAAAAAGAAAATGTATTTTAAAGTTATTTTTGTTTTCTTGATGCTTTGGTTTTCCCTCCATTATTCATCGTAAAAAATGGGCACCCATAGTCACCGGATAGAATTACTAACTATTCTCCAATTTCAGGTAAAACATACTCATTATATACATTTGTTCCTGTACCAATATTATGCTTTACCTTACATAGTCTGCACCCTTTGCTGAGTTTATAGATAACAACTTCATCCCTTCTATGCCTTTATATCACCAGGCTAACCAAGCCCAGTGCTTTTAGTCTCTTCTCATATAATAGACTTTCAATTTCTCTTATTATCACAGAAGCTCTTCTCTCCATCTGTCAGTTTGAATTCATCCTCTTTCCATATGAATGACCAAACCATATATTCCAGAGGCGATCTCACCAGAATTTTGTCTAATGGAACTAATATTATCCTAACTCAGCTGACAAATCCTAGGACAGAATTTGCATTTTTCACAGCTGTAACATATTGGTACCTCATAGGATTTAATATAACAGAACTCCTTCAACGAGCCTGAATTTCTGCCCTCAGGTTTTGTGAGTGATTTTTCTTACTAGTTTCCAGATTCACAACACAGAATTTTGTACTATCAAATGTTGTATTATTATGTCTATCTCTTTGGTCCCATAATTCACCCAATTTTTCTCCTGTGAGTATGAACAGACAATTTTAAAAAATCATAGTAAAGTTGCTGAAGTTACCAGTCTGTAAACTAGAACTGAGTCATCAGTTACTCATCAGTCTGCGAAATGTACACATCTGTACAAGTAACTTCCTACAACACAAAGAAGAATAAGTTAGTTGAAATTGGCATTGAAATTCAAAATAATCAAATTTATTTTATAGAACAGAAGGGCAAACATGGTCAGAAGTTCCTTCCTGTTTTACTTGTATATTCTTCAACAATTCTATTCTGATTACTTTTAATTATTTAAGCAGAACACATGTGGAATAAATTATCATTATCTCTAGGATTACAATTACTTCTGTCTTTACAACATGGGCAAAACTTTTCAAGATATTCTTGATTTGTATGCAAGATCATTAATTTCACATAAGAGTATTACCAACCCAACTCGAGAAACACGATTATTTCAATTTTCTTTCATCACATGTTTAGTATCAATAATTTCTGCTATCTTCCCCTCTTTAATTAGAAACTTGATCATTTTGTAGTTCTCCTAATTCTTAATCTTTTAAAATTTGACCTACGGTTTTCTGTATGGATCTATATCAAGTGCTTTGTTAAAATCCAGGCAGATGGATGCTTTGTATTTCCTTCCTCTGACAGATTCAAGTGCATATACCCTATGTGATATACGTATATATACATGTCATCAAGTAATCAGAAAAACCTTTAATATTCTTTGAAAACCTTCTCATATTTTCAAATTTTTCTTGTATTCAAATTTGTCCTAGGCCTTGTATACAGGAATGTGTCCTGGTTTTGGCTGGGATGGAGCTAATTTTCTTCATAGCATCTGCTATGGGCCTATGTTTTGGATTTGTCCTGAAAACAGTGATGATAACACATTTTTGTTATTGCTGAGCAGTGTTTACACAGCATCAAGGCCTTTTCTGCTTCTCACAGCACTCGCCAGTGAGCTGGCTGGGTGTGCACAAGAATTTGAGAGGAGTCACAGCCACAACAGCTGATCCCAACTGACCACAGGGATATTCCACACTATATGAAGTCATGATAAACGTATAAAGCTGTAGGAAGAAAGAGGAAGGGGAGAGATGTTCAGAGTGATGGTTGCTGTCTTCCCAAGTAACTGTTACGTGTGATGGAGCCCTGCTTTCCTGGAGATGGCTGAACGCCTACCTGTCAATGGAAAGGAGTGAATGCATTCCTTGTTCTACTTTGCTTGCCTGCATGGCCTTTGATTTACTTATTAAATGAATTTTCTTACTTTTACCCTCCTGACTCTCTCTCCACTCCCACTGTGGAAGGAGTGAGTGAGCAGCTGTGTTGTGCTTAGTTTCCAGCTGGGGTTAAAACATGACAGATGTTCAGGTCTGTGTGCCTCTAGTAGGACAGATACTTTTTCCTTCGGTAGAAATAATACATGAAATATTTGTGACTCCTATAGTGGAAACTAATATTCTTCATTGATTTGAATCAGAATGGCATATAATCACCTCTTTGAAAACTATATAAATACATAATAGTAAATGTCAGCTTTATATTTCTTGCCCAAAGACAAGCTTTTTTAGAAGACCCACTGTTAAGAAAATAATTGCTATTCTGTAATTCATTTCTAACAGAGCCTGAACTTTGTTATTTTGTTCAGGATGAGTGTAGACTGACATAGAAAGACAGCTAGAGTACTAGTATTCCTAAGTAACTTACGGCATTCAGATAAAGTAAGCAATGGTTTCTGCTTCCAGTTTCACAGTTGGTTCTAAGTAAAGGACAATATAGAAGTTTCATAGAACGGGTAGATTCTATACATTCCAGGTACTTCTCTATCCATGTTTTAAATGCTTGAAAGCTGCTCTATCACTTTCCATTAAGATATTACTTACAAAGTTCCCAATAACACACAATAAAATAAAGGTGTGCAAAAAATCTACATATTCCCTTGAAGCCTAGAAAGCTTTAGGTCTTTCAAGATGATTCTTTCCAAGGAAAGGACACTGTGGTAACTATGTCATAGACCCTTATTAGGGTAAGATAGTTGAATTGGTTTAGATTAAGCAGTTGTTAGATAAAAAAGGGAAATACATTTTTAGAAACATTTCCCTTTGTCCTAAGACTGATATTAGAACAGACATCTTAAAAAACATTGACAAGCTTTCAGTGAGGGGACTTGGCTGGATCTGGAAGAAGTAGCTTGACAGGAAAATGTTGAAAGATTTTTATGAGTTCTAAAGGAGATTGTCTGTCTAAAGCTGATGAATAGGTAAGAGCCATGCATCAAGTATGTCAGGGCTGTATCTAATAATTGAAATATCTATGCTTTTGTTTATGGTTACGTCTGTTCAAAATACACATAACTTACACATAAACACATGTATACAGTTACTAAAGCAGAATTTTTTGAAAATTGGACATTCTATTCCCCCTAATTTCTTGGCAGAGATTAGGCAACTAAGGACTATGAGTCACCGAGCAAGGGTGAGGAATATCATATTTCTCCTCTTAAAAGATGTCCCAAGGAACTGTAGTTTCAATTTCAATGAATTTAACACAAACTAATAACAAAGAGAGATTTAATTTCAACTTTAGCAGAAAAGAACTTCAAAATAATCTCTATATACGGTATTTTGTAAACAAACCCTATCATAGATAGTTGAAACTGGGTTAGATTAATCTACTTGTTTACATGATTGTATAGGTTTTGAGCAGGATGGTCATGGTAAGAGAGAAGTTTATCTTTTTTATTTAGTATTTTTATGGCTGATTATTTTTCCAAGTAAAAGTGGCTTAAGGATTCTTTCTTAGATTTATTTTTTTTTCAATTTTTGAACTTAGTTTTCACAGACTGCTTTATTTATTTATTAGGAATGTAATACAGTATCTTTATAAGTAAGCTTTTCTATATAGTTTTAAATGGTAAAAACACATTAGATTACTTAATATCTTGCACTCAACACTTTACACTTCTTCAGCGATAGCAATAAACTGCTATAAGGTCCACAGAATAAAGACTGTTAAAAAATATTTATTCTGAAAGACTGCTATTTACAACATAGAATATACTAAGACTAAATATAGTATGCTAGAGCAACAGCCTATTAAAAATTGTAGCATTTGAGAAGATTGCATTTGCAAAGATAACTATGACACACCACTTTGATTACTTATGGTAATCATTCATAAAACTATGTGAATATTAAATTTGACTGAAATATTTCAAGAATGTGTTAGTTTCAATTTCAATGAACTGAGCATAAGTGATATTCAAAAATGTTTGTCTAGACTTCATTTTTTAAGAAAGGGGGGAAAATGTTTTCTACTGTTCTACTATTTCTACTATTTTGTTATATTTACTGTGTCGCATAGCATACAATGAGTATCCAGAATAACAACATGATTTGAGGTGCAGTGCCAGAATGTTTTGCATTGTGGCAAGATCTGTGAAAGACCCAATCTGTTACATACACCGATAACAGGAATATCTTACCAAATCTAAAAAGTTTCAGGCTAATGCATAAGAGAAGCTTTTGCTTTTTTGTCAGAATATGTAAATAGACTAAAGAGATGAAAGCAACTTCTAAATGAACACTCCATTTTTTCTCTGTGAATAAAATTCTAAACATAGAAATGTTTTCACAAATATATATATATATTATAGCTACTAAAAAATGATTTCTAGAGATGGATTTTATCTCAGTTACTTCACAATGAACTTACTGTTGTCCAGGGAAATGATATTAGAAGAGGTATGATATATAATGACCACAAAATTTGCAAAAATAAATCTGCTGCTGTTAATGCTTTGTAAGTCTTATGAGTAGTAACATATAAATTGCATTTCTGGTGCTTTTGAGTAAACATAAATTCTTACATAAATCATATAACATATGAAAATATGGAAATATATGGAAATATAACTGCACTGCCATACAGAGGCCAGTACAGCTGTTATCTGTGCCCATGAGTTACAGGTACTTAATTCTGAAAAACAGGCACTGAATATGTTCCCTTAAGAAGCAATTTTAATCGCATCCTATTCTATCTAGTCTATAAATTGCTTTCTAGTTATGAAATAAAAAAATACAGATTTTTTCATTTTTCACTTCTTTAAAAGTAGTTGCAAATGTCCTTTGTCTCCAGTCCTACACCTTACCATCTGTTATTTTATCTTATTTAAAGTCAGTGGGATTGAGTGCACCCTCAGCAATTTGCCAACGACACTGAGCTGTGTGGTGCGGTTGACACGATAGAGGGAAAGGATGGGATCCAGAGCGAACTTGGCAGGCTTGAGAGGTGGGCCCATGCAAACCACATGAAGTTCAACAAGGCCAATGTAAGGTCCTGCACATGGGTCAGGGCAATCCCAAACACAGATACAGGCTGGCTGGAGAGTGGATTGACAACACTGGATGCCAGATGTTGGTTGATGTGAAGCTCAATGTGAGCCAGCAATGCATACTCACAGCCCAGAAGAGCCATATCCTGGGTTCCATGAAAAGTAGAATGAGCAGTAGGTTGAGGGAGCTGACTCTCCCCCTCTACTGTGCTCTTGTGAAACCCCACCTGGAGGACTGTACCCAGCTCTGGGGCCCTCAACATAAGAAAGACATGGACTTATTTGGAACAAGTCTAGATGAGGGCCACGAAGATGATCAGAGGGCTGGAGCACCTCTGCTATGAAGACAGGCTGAGAGGATTGAGGTTGTTCAGCCTGGAGAAGAGAAGGCTTTAGGGACATCTTATTGCAGCCTTCCATTACCTGAAGGGGACCTACAAGAGAGATGGAGAGGGATTTTTTACAAAGATGTGTAGTGATAGGATGAGTGGTAACTGTTTTAAACTGAAAGAGGGAAGATTTAGTCTAGACATTAAGAAAAAAATTGTTTACTGTGAGGGTGGTGAGACCCTGGAACAGGTTGCCCAGAGAATTTTTGGATGCCCCCTCCCTGGAAGTGTTCAAGGCCAGGTGGAAGGAGCTTTGAGCAACCTGGTGTAGCAGTACGTGTCCCTGCCCATGGGGGGAGGTGGCAACTACAAGATCTTCAAGGTCCTTTCCAACCCAACCCATTCTATGATTCTAAATATCCTCATGTAAAATGAAATAAACAAATTTGTTTTATATGTGTGTTTAAAGGCTTTATGTTCTGTCTTAAATGAAAGAAAACAAGTCTGCATGAATAAAAAGAGGAAAAAAGATCTCAAAAACATCATTTGTCAGGACTTGGGTTCCACTTTTTTTCAGTAGCATTCTAGCCTTCACACACCACTCCTCTCATAAATTTACCACCCTCTACTCTGCTAATCTTGCTTCTTCTAATATTGTCGCACTCTACTATATCTTATTCATCATTTTTTTATGTATTCAGCAGCTCTGACATGGAAACACTGAAGAAAGCTTAGGAGGAGCAACACGGAGCTATTTAAACAAGGAATTACTGAATATTGTGGGGACAAGAAAGACAAGAATAAGATACAGATAAGTCAGAATGAATTTTCCCCAGTGTCTTAACTGAGGTCTGCCTGTCTTAGTGTCTTTGTCTGATAAATCTAACCTGAACAATTAGAGGGAATTCTTCTGAAGAACCAGAAACTTCAGCATTAAGCCATAGTACTATGGGAACTGTGACAGATGAAGCTGTCCTGTCAAGTTAATGCTAAGACATATATAATGAAGACTCAGAAGACATGTACTCTATAAAGAGGATATTCAAGACATAGAATTGCAGAATGCCTCTTAGTGAAGAAAAATGGCAATTGAAGTTCAGCCGTGTCAAGTCTGAGTGGTACTACTTGAGAATTAGCCTAACTATTCCTTTAGATTACATTAGAGTATGAATGTAATAAAACATTTAATTATCATTTATGTCTGAATTGCAGAGTATGTTTGGTGAATGTGGCTTAAACATTTTGAAGAACTTCAACATTATATTTTGAATTGTCTATATTCTTCCATTTTGAAGCTATTAATTCACAGAAGTAAAAAAAAAAAAGTTTTGCAGTTATATAATTGTGAGGCTTCTGTTCTGAATTACCTGTATGATTTGTTGTACTTGTAAATATACATTAAAAAAATAATTCACATTCAGTAGGTTAATGCTCCAACTCCAAAGGGGATGCACTACCTTTTTTCATATAAGTAACATGGTTATAATTTAATTAAACTTTGATGGAGGAATAATCATCCTATCACTTTGATAATATGCAATCAGCTACATACATGTTCTGCTTCACTAAGTCCACATATGTCTTACAATTAAAAGTTGTTTATGCTTAAAACCTGACAAAATCAGAAGTGAGTGGGATACAGCAACCTCCAAAAGAACTTACACCATTATATCAAATTTGTGTGAATACTCTAGAGTATGAATAATCAAAGAATTTAAGACCAAAAACTATTTCTTAATCTTAGAGAGGGACACCAGAAAAAATTATTTTTTCATTACAAACAGGAAAGTTGTGGTAATTGTTTCCACACCATCGCTGAAAAAAGGACAGTAAATTTTCATGCCCGTTCTTTCAAACACAGAGAATAGCCCTCATGCTCCAAACTAGTCATTTAGCTGATGTTTTGACTATCTGTCCATTGAAATCATATCTCCATCTATTTAGAATAGCTACTATATAACCAAAACAGTAATTCAGTTGACAGATAGTTAATTGTTCAGGTGTGAGCAAGCTTTTACAGAAATCCTTCCTGGACTAAACAAAACCCCAACTAAACCAAAACCAACTAAACAAAACCAAAGAAAATTTAAAACCATGAGTTCATTTGTGTAACTAAATAGTGTAACAGCAATAGTGTAACTAAATTTTCTTAGCTTTGTGAAAGAACCAAATCACACCTGAAGAAGACCCACTGCTTAAAACTTTAAAAAAAAAAAATTATCATAGAAATGCTACTGTATTAAGAGTGAACTATACCAATTACTCCAATTACTCTTTTTCATCCCAGATACTGGGCTTTCAAAATATTCTGAGAGGATATTGTAAAAGAGAAATGTTAAAGATTTTTTTAAAAATGTGGGATTTTAAAATATCAAGTATTCTTCATAGGACGTGTCAACAATGTCAATTCCTTCTGAAATCAGAATACTTTCATTTGTACAAGAAACAGCTGCACACTCCTGTTCAATATAAAATACCCTCTTCAGGACTTTATTCGCTAATGTTACTTACAATGACTACACTCCTGCTTTTCTACAGTGTCCACTTATTTTGTAGCAAAGCCCTGCATTCTTCAGTTGCTTTTGTCATCAGTCCAGAAACTGAATCCTGTGAGAATTTGTCTCTTTTAGCATTGTCAAATTTCTCAAAATGACAAGAAAAGAAAAAAAAGGTATAAGCCAATAGGACAGCTGTTCTTCAAGGGGACTTAGTTCATTATTCACTACTGCATCCTCAGAAACAGGCCTGAAAAGTATCTGGAATATACACTTGTAATCTGATTCACTTTTTTCTTTGGAAATTGGAACACTTAAGTTTTCTTGAACAGCCTTTGTTCCCACATACCTGAACACTTAGGAGCTGATGGACCACCAGGATGTCACTGTACAGACCGTGGGCTTTGCTGAACTCACCGGAGAAATTTGATCTTACCAGAGAATTCAGAAAAACTCTGGTATGTCCACACTCAAATATGGCTTCATGTAGTCATCAGAGCTACCTGAGAACAAGAACTGTCAGAAGGGTAAATAGTCTAGCATGCTGCCATGTAGACGTTTTTGTGTGCCATTGAACTTTATAAACACTGTTTGTTCACAGCTTGCTCTGGTGTCCTTAACATGGTATTGATACTGTGACAATAATTCCAAATCATTCAGGTTTGCAGTCCTTTTCTCTCCATAATGTTCAGCAGTGTACCACAGGAAAGAAGAAGAAACAGTAAGACTTGATTTTAAAAAATGTCATTCTCTCCTTTTTCTAATACGCTGTGTAAGTAAAAGATAATCTTATTGAGTCTGCCTGAGTTTTTAATAAGACTTCAAAGAATTTTATTTTGGAGCTAAGCAGTATTGCTTGCTTATCTTGTTTTTGTAAATCCAAATAAACTGGCATAAGAAAATACCAAATTATTTCAGAGTAGTTCCTGTTCTCTATTTAGTTTATGTACCTCTGATGGTCTACGTTCCATGTAGCTTAATTTAAATGCTTGTTCTATTCAGGAGAGAATCAAAAGATTTTTCAGTAAAAAGCTGAAAACACTTTAAAGAACAGTTTGTGTTGATTTCTGGACCCTACACACTATATTGACATGAGACAGAACACACAATCTGGCCCAAGGACAATGGAGTTCTCTTTGCTGCTCGTAACAAAGAGAATATCTACACAGCCTTGTAAACTTGCTATACATATAACAGAAGCTTCATTTGTATCTGTGCTTGAAGAAGAGCACTATTTATTGCTAGGAGAAATATTTAGAGAATGGTAAATATATCAGAAATATGGAAGAACTAATGATGGTATGAATAAATGTGATTCTGTAAAAAGAAATCAATTTAAGTTTGATTACGATATATTCTTACTTGGTCTCAGAAGACTATCTTCATTGTTACAAAATTTTATGTCTTACAGTACAAGCCACAAATACATGATAATTAAATCAATCCATCAAAAATATTGAATACATGCCAGAATATTTGATGATTTTTTTAAATTTATGTGGCAAATTGTCTTGATCAAAATAATTTCAAAAAAACTAACTGGAAATAGCCAGCTTTAAGCTGAATGAGTGACTGTTCCTTACATTCATTAACAAAGATTATTCATACTAAACTGAATTTTAGTACAGGCTATAAGAACTTGCAAATTAGAAAGTCTAGTTTTTCAGATTTGAAATCTACCTTGAGAAATCCGTAGCATGTCACTCCTCCATTCACACTTACCTTGTGTATATATCATCTTAAAAATGTTTGCTTCCTGCCCACCAAGTGTCAAAAACTAAACAAGTTGTTCCAGAACTCTTGCAGGTAAGGTTCATTTCATTCAGAAAGTATGGAAGATTGATATCTTTGAGGAAGTTATGTCAAGACAAGAGTTCAAGTAATGCCTAATTTTCCCTTTATTTCCAAGTTGTCATTTGTACAAATCTTAAGTATAGTTTGAACAACTGTTTTGTGAACTGTGGGGAAAATATCCTTTTCTACAGCAAGTGGATAGAGTCCATAAAAATAATTTCAGAAATAAATAGTGCAAGGTGCAGCTTTCAGATATGATCAGAATGAAGTAATTCTTCATTCAGTCTTTTTTTCTGTTTCTCTTTGCCTCAGTTCAAAACATTCTGTGAAGTATCTAAATTTACTTATGAACCATCAAAAGCTATCCATGAGCTGTAAAATTCCAATAACTGATAAATATTTGTATGGTTGAACCTTTTTTTCCCTCCCTGAAAAGAGATTCCTAATACCACAGTTATACACAGTTATAACCACAGTTATAACCACAGTTAGGGCCAGTTCTCTTTAATGTTTTTATAAATTATCTGGACACAGGAACTGAACATATATTTCATAAGTTTGCCAACGATATAAGTTGCGTACTCCCTTGAGGGTAGAGAGTTCTTACAGAGAGATCTGAATATATTAGAAAGCTGAGCAATCACCAGCCATATGAAATTTAACAAGAGCAAATTCCAGATTCTCCACCTGGGACGGGACAATCCAATTATGCACACAAATTGGGAGACAAGAGGCTGAAAAGCAGCCCTGCTGAAGAAGATCCAGGGGTTTGGGTTGATGGCAAGTTGAATATGAGTGAACAGTGTGTCCTGGAAGTCAAAAGGGACAACTGTCTCCTGGGGGTGCATCAAACACAGCATAGATAGCAGCTTGAGGGAGGTAAATATCCCACTCTACACTGGCCCCGTCTTGAGTACCATGTACAGTTTTGGGTGCCTCAATATAAGAAGGACATCAGACCATTAGAGTGTGTCAAGAGGAGGGTGACCAAGATGGTGAAAGTTCTCAAGGACTAGAGTTACAAGGAGCAGCTGTGGTCACTTGGTTTGTTCAGCTTGGAGAAGAGAAGGCTGAAGGGTGACCTCATTGCAGTCTATACCTTCCTCAAGAGATGCAGTGGATCAGGATGTGCTGATCTCCTCTCTCTGGTGACCAGCAACAGGACACAAGGAAATTGAATAAAGCTGTGACAACGGAAGTTCAGACTGGACATTAGGAAAAAGTTCTTCACTGAGAGGGTGGTCAGTCACTGGAACAGGTTCCCCAGAGAGGTGGTCATGGCACCAAGACTGTCAGGGTTTAAAGACTGTCTAGGCAATGCTCTTAGTCATGTGATTTAATTGTAGGTAGTCCTGTGAGGAGCAGGGAGTTGGACTTGATGATCTTTTAGAATCCCTTCCAACTTGAGATAGTCTATGATTTCATATCCCACATAAGCAGGCAATATATTCAGAAACTAGATACGCTTCTGCCTGAGGGGTTCATTCCAGTTGATACTGCTGGAGCAAAATTTGTGATTGAGGTCCCTACAAAAAACCTGCATTTGACACTACTTTCTTTTAAGAAATATATACAGGAGGAGGTAATAGTGATGGTAGCTCTCTTTCCCTCATACTCTTTCCAAATACTTATTTTGTGATTAAGACACTCAGCTAACTTGTAGGTACCTTAAGTGTTTCTCAGCATGAAAGGAATCAAACCTGTAATTGGCCTGATCTCATCACCAGCGACCTGTTGTGGGATGGGAAGATTCTGCATCTTGTGAAGCTGTTCCAAAAAGAATAAATGATACTTTCAATCTTTCCATCCTTAAGTGCTTGACATATATGTCAAAAAGATGATCATTTATGGTACTTTCATAAGATTTTTGGTTTCCTTATAAAAGGAAGAGTGAGGAAAGGATACTGTACTTGAGAATGTCTGTTGTATTCTGAGAAAGATTTTTCTGATTTATCTTCTCAAAGTATCTACGAGAAACCTATAAATAAGAGAAAGGCTCATATAGCAGTTGCATAAAAAGCATGTAAGAGTATACTTGTATATCATATATAAAAAATGTTACTTGACTCTATCATGAATAACCAAGTTGGAGAGGAAACAAGATTTTAAGAAACACATTGGCAGTGTCTGGTTTTTATATTGAATTAGAACCATTATTTGATATGGAGTAATGTATTTTGATGTGCAGAGACTGAACAGGAAAAGCAAAAATGAATTTGTTGTCTAGCTCTATAGCAGTACGAATTAATGGCCAGGTTTATACTTATAAATTCATCTAATTAAAAGACTTCCCTGACTGTGAGAAAATAGGATTTGAGATTTCACCACAGAAATAGTTTACAAAACTACTTATGCCAACTAATGACTGTAAGTAGTGTCTAATTATTATCAGTAGGACTGGACTAGGTGTCTATGCTTTTTGCATTTGGGATTTTCTTGAAATTTGTTCTAGGATCGTGTTTAGATTTTTTTTTTAATAAGATAATCTTAGATTTCAAAATAACCTGCTTTATTCAAAGTAATGGTCTACATGCAAGAGGATGTGTGTGTACATGTGTGCATGTGCGCATGTGCGTGTGTCTACTGCCCAGGTGTCCAAAGCAGGAGAATAGTTGCACATTAAGTCTAAACTAATAAAGCTCTTCCATGTGTATGGGTTTCAATCTGAGCATGTCAGTGCAGGATGGTGCTTATTCCCCAGTGATGGGCTGTTGGAATAAAGAGGAAACTGTGAGACGATAGTATGAGGAGTGACATTTGTTGAGTGGGAAGACAGTTGTGTGACGCTGAAGTAACCATCTTGGGAATGACAAAAAGAAGTGTTTGGATGCAATGAAAAATGTTCAGATTATGGCTTTAGTGTTTGCCTTGCCTTCTGTCAAACCTGCAATTGAAATTATGTGGATTTCAGTTGAATATTCCTTTCAGTCTTAACAAAGTACTTATACATGTGGACACTATAGTGAAAATTAAGATTAAAGAGCACGAGTAAAAACACATGAAGAAATTAAATAATCTTAGTAAAGGAATATTTTTCATGTTTGATTAGGAAATAGAGTACATAACTGTCATGGGAAAATGGATCTTTTTGTATTAAAATTAAGACATTTAAATTTACATGCAAAGCAAAACTAGAAAATAATGCTATAAGTAGTCTCAAAATGAAATGCCTGTTTCTACTGTTTTTAATATATTTACATTTTCTGCATGCATTCAGAACAGTTAGATTACTTTCTCCGGTAGTAGCACCTAAAAAATATGCAACATTTTACATAATGATTTTGAAAAATATCTTATTGTATAGTTTGATTATCAAAAACATTTAAAGGTATTAATAGAGATATCTGGGGAAAGCTGAGGGGAACGGCTGACTCACCGGAAGGCTGTGCTGCCATTCAGTGTGACCTGGACAGGCTGGAGAGTTGGGCAGAGAGGAATCTCATGAAGTTCAACAAGGGCAAGTGTAGGGTCTTGCACCTGGGGAGGAACAACCCCATGTGCCAGTACAGGCTGGGGCTTGACTTGCTGGAGAGCAGCTCTG
>VZSC01010548.1:39929-68373 GCA_013398225.1 Steatornis caripensis | reverse complement strand
TAAATGTCTCGAAAATTATATATTTTTTGCATAATTAAAGCACATTACTCATATGGCTAGAATATAAATCACAAGAATAGTCTATCACTTCTTCCCAAAAAAGGATGGAACAGAGACAGTCTGTCTAACTTAAGTACACAAACTTAGTTTCACAGATGTTTCTCTGGAGGACTAGAAGACAGCCACATCTTTTTCATTTTTATATGAAGAAAAGAGTACTTGACTTTAAAAAAAAAAACCCAAATATTCATTGAAACATCTGAAGTTTAGGCACAAATTAATTGTTTAATTAATTTCAACCTTGTATCCCAAATAATATAGGAACTTTTTTGCCCCCAAGGTTAATATACACATATTTTAACATTTCTATGTGGCATAGTGATACTGAATTTCTGAATAGAGCTAAGTGCTTTATGCTGTAAAAAATAATATTAAATTTGGAATTAAAAAATGAAACAAACAATACCCTCTATCCCTAATTTACTCCAGAATTATTTGAGAAATAATATTGGGAATTTTACATTCATAACTAACTGTACTTATTCATGAAATTCCTGTAATTTTCTTTGAAATCTAGAGTGTTATTTGAAGAGGTTCACTCACTCTGAAAATCAGGCCAGTTACTCAGCCAATGTGATTTACCATGGGTTTAACAGCCTACAGGTATGTGCAGTCTACAATATAGTGTCTTGTGCATAAATGTCTCAGCTCTGGCCTAAACGGTGCTCTGTTGACCTGACTATATTGTTTATATGCCATGAATTAGTATCCTTAAATGGTTCTGTACTAACATATGCAAACCTATCAACTAATTTGAGCTCTTAAGACATCTCTAGTCACTGCTCCATTTTACAGTATAAAAATATCCAAAACTTAGGCATCTGTAAAAAAAAGCTTTACAAAAACTTTTGCACTAAATTGTTTCAATTTTTCTTCAGATTAAAATGGGTACGTTTGTTGTTAGATGTGCTATAGGCATGTCCTCATTGATCTAAGCACCACAGAGGTGAGAAACAGGGACAGAATTTTATGTCCTGGACTGTTTTTGTACTAAATACCAAATTAAGCCATCTAATGGAAATTACTAAATTAATAATATGGTCTCATCTATAGCCAGTGGGGAGAGCTAGCAACTTCCATGAAATTCAATAGGCTATACAGTGGTCTTAGTGTCAGTATATAGGACAGCTACATCATATAAGTACCTATATAAAGATGATGTCAGTCCATGAATCAATTTTAAAATATTAATAAGGAATAAGACTGAGTTGTAAATGAAATAACAAAACTTTTTCTTCACACAAATTATATACTTATAGCTTAACAAGCTATATTTTGTCTTACTTTCCAAGAATTTTCATAAAAATTACATTCATAATTTTCAACTCAAAGTGCTTTTTATTTATATCTGTCTCTAAAAATGCATTTCTTTTACCACAAAGGAGGTTCTGCATAAGATGATGATGAGTCTTGATGCAACTGCATGTACAAAAAACTCTGCTGCAAACTATTTCTCAGTTATGAAAGATGAGGAGTAATTGATCCCCTGGGGATCCCCAAAGGATCATATTTCTAATTGTGAAAAGTGGTTGGGATCTTTTTCATGTGCACAATATAACAATATATATTTTGTATAATATATGAATGTTTTCATTCAATGATACAGTTGCTCTACTCTGTTAGGATTTTGCACTATCTTTATTTTTCAGATTTGTTTATTTGGATAATTTTCCCTTTTTCTAGTGTTGCTCAAATGACAATAGTTTTTGCCCTAGGTTATCCTAGAGGAACTTAGTTCATTTGGGAATTAAAGGGGAAGAACAGAAAGTAAAATCTAGGTAATAAATTTTTTCATCTCAATCAAAAATTTACTGACCCTGATAGTTGAACAGCATCCTGAGCAAGAAAGCCAGTACTAAGTAATATGTGTCACTATTAACAGAGAAGCGATAGCTGGCAGGGTTTACCATGAGTTGGTTTGTTCACAAAATATATAAAAATACGTTATCAAATACTCTTTGATATTACAGACAATCCAAGTTCTTATATAGATAACTACTGTTACGAATGATCTATTATTCTGTGTCTTAGATTCGTAGTCTTGAGAAGAGGCAAATAAAATGAACAAAGTACAACAAACAGAGCTCTTCTTAATGAATTTATTTCATAGGCGTGTTAGAGATACAACAGTCCAAACTGTGTCGCAAAACATCATTGAAAGTTTTACTAATGTTTTGTTCAAACCAGCATAGATATTAGTTTCCATTTTGTTTTTTTCTTTTTTATAGTGTATATTAAAAACCTCCAGAGCCAGAAGCTTCAAAACAGATTATTAGAAACAAAGAGTAATTGAGGTTTCTGCACGCAAAGAAGAATTTGCTTACAAACACATTTCCCCCATTAAAATCTTTTAAAAGCACGCTAGGTAATTATTACTTTACATATGGCTCAGTTCTGAAGTAATTCTTGAACTGTTAATTTTCTTTTCTCTACTATAAGTAGCATGTTGGTCTCTAGGATAAGTGCCACTTTTTCAGATAGCGTAATAGCTGTCCATTGAAAAGCAAGGCATCAAGTCCTAAGGCCTTAGTGTTTAGGCTTGATGAATAACTAATGCAGACAAAAAATCTTCAAAAGAAGCAATTTTCCTCTAATTAAAATAGTCCTTTAATAGAAAAAGAATAATCTCAAATTTCTTCATCTTTCCGTTTCCTGAATAAAAGAGGTTTCCTAGGTATTTACCTTTACTAGACATTTTCCACTCTCAGTTTAAGAAAAATTAACTCATTCTCTGGAAGTTCTTACCAGTCTTTGACTAGAAGGAGTCTAACTTTTTATTTATGTTGAGCAAGACTCTTCATGAACATTCAGAGTAATTATCACATAATTCAAGTAGATGCTCCATTTAAGATTTTGTTTTAGGCACTACTGGTTCCTGATTTAGGACAGCCAGCATGGCTTCACCAAGGGCACGTCTTGCACGACAAACCTAGTGGTCTTCTATGGTGCAGTGACTACACCAGTGGACAAGGGAAAGTCCACAGATGTCATCTATCTGGACTTCTATAAGGCCTTTGACACAGTCCCCCAAAACAGCCTTCTCTCTAAATTGGAGAGAGATGGATTTGACGGATGGACTGTTTAGTGGATGGAGAATTGGATGATGGTCACGTCCAGAGGGTAGTGGTCAATGACTCAATATCCAGATGGAGATCAGTGATGAATGAGGGGTCCTTAGTGGGACTAATACTGTTTAATATCTTCACCAATGACACAGACCGTGGGATCAAGTGCCCCCTCAGCAAGTTTGCAGATGACACCAAGTTGAGTGGTGCAGTTGATGTGCCTGAGGGATGGGATACCATCCAGAGGCACCTGGGCAAGCTCAAGAACTGGGCCCATGTGAACCTTATGAGATTCAGTAATGTCAAATGCAATAACGCAACTGCATCTGAGTCAGGGCAATCCCCAGTATCAATACAGGCTGGGGGATGAAGGGATTCAGAGCAGCTCTGAGGATAAGGACTTGGGAGTACTGGTGGGTGAAAAGCTGTACATCAGCTAACAACATGCGCTTGCAGCTCAGAAGGCCAACCATATCCTGGGCTGTGTCAAAACCTTGCAGCTCAGAAGGCCAACCATATCCTGGGCTGTGTCAAAACAAGCATGGCTAGCAGATCAAGGGAGGTGATTCTACCCCTCAGCTCTGCTCTGGTGAGGCCTCATNATGCAGACAAAAAATCTTCAAAAGAAGCAATTTTCCTCTAATTAAAATAGTCCTTTAATAGAAAAAGAATAATCTCAAATTTCTTCATCTTTCGGTTTCCTGAATAAAAGAGGTTTCCTAGGTATTTACCTTTACTAGACATTTTCCACTCTCAGTTTAAGAAAAATTAACTCATTCTCTGGAAGTTCTTACCAGTCTTTGACTAGAAGGAGTCTAACTTTTTATTTATGTTGAGCAAGACTCTTCATGAACATTCAGAGTAATTATCACATAATTCAAGTAGATGCTCCATTTAAGATTTTGTTTTAGGCACTACTGGTTCCTGATTTAGGACAGCCAGCATGGCTTCACCAAGGGCACGTCTTGCACGACAAACCTAGTGGTCTTCTATGGTGCAGTGACTACACCAGTGGACAAGGGAAAGTCCACAGATGTCATCTATCTGGACTTCTATAAGGCCTTTGACACAGTCCCCCAAAACAGCCTTCTCTCTAAATTGGAGAGAGATGGATTTGACGGATGGACTGTTTAGTGGATGGAGAATTGGATGATGGTCACGTCCAGAGGGTAGTGGTCAATGACTCAATATCCAGATGGAGATCAGTGATGAATGAGGGGTCCTTAGTGGGACTAATACTGTTTAATATCTTCACCAATGACACAGACCGTGGGATCAAGTGCCCCCTCAGCAAGTTTGCAGATGACACCAAGTTGAGTGGTGCAGTTGATGTGCCTGAGGGATGGGATACCATCCAGAGGCACCTGGGCAAGCTCAAGAACTGGGCCCATGTGAACCTTATGAGATTCAGTAATGTCAAATGCAATAACGCAACTGCATCTGAGTCAGGGCAATCCCCAGTATCAATACAGGCTGGGGGATGAAGGGATTCAGAGCAGCTCTGAGGATAAGGACTTGGGAGTACTGGTGGGTGAAAAGCTGTACATCAGCTAACAACATGCGCTTGCAGCTCAGAAGGCCAACCATATCCTGGGCTGTGTCAAAACATTGCAGCTCAGAAGGCCAACCATATCCTGGGCTGTGTCAAAACAAGCATGGCTAGCAGATCAAGGGAGGTGATTCTACCCCTCAGCTCTGCTCTGGTGAGGCCTCATCTGGAGTACTGCATCGAGCTCTGGAGTCCTCAGCACAGGAAAGACACAGACTTGTTGGAACAGGTCCAGAGGAGGGCCACAAAAATTATTAGAGGGATGGACCACTTTTCTTGTGACAAAAGGCCAGGAGAGTTGGGGTTGTTCAGCCTGGAGAAGAGAAGGTTCCAGGGAGACCTTATTGCAGCCTTTCAGTACTTAAAGGGAGCCTATAAGAAAGATGGACACAAACTTTTCAGTAGGGCCCACTGTGATAGGACAAAGAGTAATGGTTTTAAAATGNATTGGATGATGGTCACGTCCAGAGGGTAGTGGTCAATGACTCAATATCCAGATGGAGATCAGTGATGAATGAGGGGTCCTTAGTGGGACTAATACTGTTTAATATCTTCACCAATGACACAGACCGTGGGATCAAGTGCCCCCTCAGCAAGTTTGCAGATGACACCAAGTTGAGTGGTGCAGTTGATGTGCCTGAGGGATGGGATACCATCCAGAGGCACCTGGGCAAGCTCAAGAACTGGGCCCATGTGAACCTTATGAGATTCAGTAATGTCAAATGCAATAACGCAACTGCATCTGAGTCAGGGCAATCCCCAGTATCAATACAGGCTGGGGGATGAAGGGATTCAGAGCAGCTCTGAGGATAAGGACTTGGGAGTACTGGTGGGTGAAAAGCTGTACATCAGCTAACAACATGCGCTTGCAGCTCAGAAGGCCAACCATATCCTGGGCTGTGTCAAAACATTGCAGCTCAGAAGGCCAACCATATCCTGGGCTGTGTCAAAACAAGCATGGCTAGCAGATCAAGGGAGGTGATTCTACCCCTCAGCTCTGCTCTGGTGAGGCCTCATCTGGAGTACTGCATCGAGCTCTGGAGTCCTCAGCACAGGAAAGACACAGACTTGTTGGAACAGGTCCAGAGGAGGGCCACAAAAATTATTAGAGGGATGGACCACTTTTCTTGTGACAAAAGGCCAGGAGAGTTGGGGTTGTTCAGCCTGGAGAAGAGAAGGTTCCAGGGAGACCTTATTGCAGCCTTTCAGTACTTAAAGGGAGCCTATAAGAAAGATGGAGACAAACTTTTCAGTAGGGCCCACTGTGATAGGACAAAGAGTAATGGTTTTAAAATGAAAAAGGGTAGATTTAGACTAGATATAAGGAAGAAATTATTTTACAGGGAGGGTGGTGAAACACTGGAACAGGTTGCCCAGATAGGTCATAGATGACCCATCCCTGGAAACATTCAAGGTCAGGCTGGATAGGGCTCTGAGTAACCCGATCTAGTTGAAGATGTCCCTGCTGACTGTAGGGGGGTTGGACTAGATGACCTTTAATGATTCCTTCCAATCCAAAGTAATCTAAACTATTCTATGATTCTATGACTCTGATGTTCTTTATTTTTCCTTCCTTGGCCTTTCCTTGAAATGTAAACTAAAATTCTATTGATAATAATCTGTTTGGTGGGATTTTTTGAGTTTGAGGATTTTTTTTTTTTGGTGGGGACAACCAACAAATTTAGTTGTAATAAGAAGATGGAAAAACTGCTACACACTTTGGAGATCTTGGAGGGATATGGCTCTGTGTTTCCGCACAGAAACTTATTAGCCTCACAAGAAGTGAAGAATCATGAAGAATCTACATATTGGAACACTATTCCTAGAAATGAAGTTTGTGTAAATAAATTAATATCTCTTAATCTAAAATATTTTCATTTACTGCACATACTGATATGTGCAATATACTTCCTAATATATTGGACATGCTAACAAACACTGTCAATATTTGCCTTACTAAACTTACCAGACTTACTAGACTAAGCTTATTACACAATTACCTAGACTTGTCTTACTAGATGAATGTTGTAACAAAAAAAACCCCTTTGCTCTTTGTTTAAAGACTTCTAGATGAAGCTGCAAATAATCTAGAGACACACTTTTAAAGTATGTTATCAAGAGCGTTGCAAGAACAGGCACGTGACTTGACCTAGAGCTTTTTTTTTTTGGTCTGTATTCTGCTTCTGATTATAAATCATCTGTGAATAAAAGGAAATATTTGCCTTCTGAAATGAAAAAAAATTGATGACCTTGGTGAACATTTTTTCTGCCACAGAGTCTAATAATATAGCCGCAGTCATGTCTAGTCCTACTGTAAGTATATAATTAATTCTGTGACCCCTAGAAACAGAATGGAAGTGCTTATCATGTGGCATGAGACATATAGCCTAGTTTTTTGGTTACTTTATGTTATTTCACTTCATTTGTGAATTGGTCAACATAAAACTGAAACAGGTATAAAAATATTGTTCTTGTCTTTTTTCAGGTCTGACATAGACAAAGGCTCTATTTTATATTTGATACATAGAGGAAATTGGGAAATATACACTTCTATTTCTGTGACATCTCCCCTAGCATACTTAAGCAGAACAAAAAGATCACTGTAAATTGACACAGGATTTAGTAAGAAGAGTCATGAAAAGCAGTTAGGCAAGAGCTGTGAGAAAGACTAACTAATGTACTGGTGAGCAACAGCTAACAGTAATTTTTTTGTCAGTAATATGTGATTATGGCTTGTGGAATATTACTTGTATTCTTTTGCCTCATCCTGCTATAGCTTATAGTTGTAGTTCATTCAAAGATACTATATAGAATGGAGATTGAAAATGTTATTGAATTCTGCCACATTTTTCACAATGGTTTTCAAATCTATGAAGCAAAGGAACATGATAAATGTGTCAATACAGACACTGGCATAGTTTAGAAGTATGCAGATTCCCTAGTAGTTTAGTATGTGTTTCAGTCTACAGTTATAACACGCTTAATAGAGAACTAAAACTGTGAGCTAAGTATCTAAATTTGTACTATAGTCAATAGGGATTAGGGACTTTATTAATGAAACATGGGCTTCTAAGGTCTTTTGAGATGCCTTCTGGTAAATGAGAAATATGTATGAGGCTAGAAGTTATGACAGAAGATGCATGTAGACCTATACCCTCTCTGAGAATCAACTGAAAGTCAGGATGGATGGCTTTGTGCATCTTAAATGGCTCTTGATCCCTGTGTTAAGGCTACTGAATTGCACATCTAAAGGCTCCATTGACTATATTCTCTAATTCACTCTTAATAAAAAAAAAAAAAATCTAGACTACATGTAGTTACCTAATTTACAATATTTTCTCTTGAATTGAATCTCACTCCTATGGCTTAATTCAATTTCCTGAACATGAAGAACTAAAGTTATGTGAGATAACCCAACAACAAGTCTCAGCCTAGGGCAGGTAAGGCAAGTAACACTTAAATGTAGACACACATTGGCAAAGATCTTTATCTTTCCTTGCAAGGATTCTAGTAGAAGGTCAGTTCTAATGCTGACATATATAAGCCTATACATAGCATGTACCTAATATGACTTTTTTTCACAGGAAGTGCCCTGGAGGCCAGGAACCAAGCTGATTCTTTCAGACACTGTCTCTGCACTGGTTGCGGAATTGAAAATAGTGTCCTCTATGTCTGTTTGACCCACAGGGCTGTTTTTACTGTTTTTAAACTTCTTTTAGCATACAACTGCCTCTTTATCTTCGCTTATCAGAAAGAAAGCCTAAAATGTCTTGTTCAGACTAGTCATCTGCACTAGAAATATTTGCACCTGGGTGACATTTTTTCATCTTTCAATTCCTTTTATAGTCTATGGTATCTTCAAGGAATTGTGTGTTTCTTCCAAAAATAGATACCTAATATAGGTCACATGAATTGTTCAAGAGAATCCTTTTTGTCTTTGTTAATTATAAAGTGCATACAGACAAATAGCTCAAATGTAGCTGATTTCTACAACATTGGATTCTAAAGCTGGTTGAGATGAACATTGTCATTGTTATTATCTTTAATATAATCGATCTGTCATAGTACAAGAAATGTTTAGATTTTCAAATTTTGAGCTTGCCATTTTGAGCTTGCCATTTTGATATCACAGTATAGACAGATTTGTATGGTGAAGAAAGTTATATAAAAGGAAAGGACCTGAAGATTCTGAACAAACAAGGACTGTGATCTATTCAGTAGAACTTAAAAAACTTAAGGTTTTTCTTACGTGTTTCAAAAATTCCTTTAAAACAGAGATTACTAAATGCTTAAGTCTAATGAAAGAGTAATTCGTAGGTTTCATCTGGCAGGCAACGATAACAGTAAAAGTGTTATTCACAAAATGAAAGAAGAAATGGAGCCGGTGTATTTAGATATTTTCCATACATAGAGTAAGATTTTTCTCTGAGCAGTTAATACTTTACAACGTAGTTGAAATGGTTTAACCTAAAGATGACACATTTCCAGAGGAAGATCTGTGACTGCATTTAAATGTAAATGCAAAAAGACAAGGATGAGGGGTTATTCAGAGCCAAGAATATTAAATTTTATGAAAAGTAAGGCTCCTAAATCCATTTAAAACCATATTTTTAAGAGTCTTGAACCTCCAGTTCCTGTTACATCCAAGGAGATGTATATTTTCTTTTCTAGATTCTAATTATATTTATAAGCTAGCACCAGCATGTGAATAGTATAAATTGTCATAGCTCTGTAGACAACAATGTCAGTTTATACAGACAGAAAAATAAAAACCTTTTATTGAGGGAAAAGTAAATATTAAATAAAACTAATTTTATTAAGGAAAGCAGAGGAATGAGGGGCAGAGTGGGAACATCTAGGGAGAACATGGTAGGGGAGGCTCTCACACTTTCCTTCAGCAAGTGGCAGAGCTGGGGTACATCTCAAGTGCCAGTATATGAGTGCATACAGCCTGAGAAACATGACAGGAGTTCTGAATTGATATAGGCTTTTGGCAAGGAAAACAAAAGTGGGAAGATGATGTTGTATGCAAATGAGTAGCACAAATGCACAGAGCTTTGCTGCTGAATGGATAATGGCTGTTTGAAAATTTATGGGCCAGGATCATAGTGGAGGCCAGCAAGAAAAATATGGTGAGTATCTGCTACGAACAGCCATATTGAGAACAATAAGTGGGCAAAATCTTTCTTAAATAATGAGAAGATACACAGTCATAAGCTCCTGTTCTTACAAGCACTGGTTCTCATGGGTTACTTCAACCACCCTGTTATCTACTAGAATGANTGGGGTACATCTCAAGTGCCAGTATATGAGTGCATACAGCCTGAGAAACATGACAGGAGTTCTGAATTGATATAGGCTTTTGGCAAGGAAAACAAAAGTGGGAAGATGATGTTGTATGCAAATGAGTAGCACAAATGCACAGAGCTTTGCTGCTGAATGGATAATGGCTGTTTGAAAATTTATGGGCCAGGATCATAGTGGAGGCCAGCAAGAAAAATATGGTGAGTATCTGCTACGAACAGCCATATTGAGAACAATAAGTGGGCAAAATCTTTCTTAAATAATGAGAAGATACACAGTCATAAGCTCCTGTTCTTACAAGCACTGGTTCTCATGGGTTACTTCAACCACCCTGTTATGTACTAGAATGACATTATGGCATAACAAAAGAAATTGAAGAGACTTCTGAATTGCATTGGGGACAATTTTTTGATTGAGGTGCTGGATAGCCAAATAGGGATATGCTCTTTTGGGCCAAAGAATTTAGAATTCTCTACCTACATACACTGTACCTACGGATCCAGTAATTTATTGTTAAACAACAAAGATAAAATTGTTCCACATAAACTTTTTAAGATCTACCTCTTTTTTACTCTATAAGAGTTCTGTGCCTTCCAGAGCCCCCATGTAACCTATGGTTGATAGTACTAATCTCACAGAAAGGATGTGGAGAATTATGAGGGGTTGCCAGTATTCCAGTTCTTTGCCAGGAGGAGTGTGAAGTTAATTGCGGAAATTTATTCCTTCTCTGTCTTGGATTTGCTTGGTTAATCATATAGCTTGCTCATTTGTTCTTTCCTTATGGTTCCCAAATAAAATTTTATTACATCTTTCTGGTTAACTATTAGGTAGTTAACCAATAGCACCCCTCCCCAGCCACTGTTAAAATACTGGGCTAATGTGGCTCAGTGACTTACCCAAATTTTTATACTACGCAGGTTATTCAGCAATCTCGGCTAATAAGACAGGCAACAATCACCTGACTGTTAGACAGTTGTTAGTCACAGCCAGAACAAGTAAAGCCTAGAACCAGAACAAGCTAATGTCTATTCAGGACAAAGCGTGTCCAAACAAGATGTAAGGCCTACATTGGTGACAATTTAAGCCTGTGGCCTGCTACTAGTGATGTTACTAGAATTTTTTAACTACTTTACTTACTTAAAAAGAAGAACTGGTTAGAGATGTGAAAGGTCACAGCAAACGTCACTGAAGCAACCATAAGATGGTGGAATTTATAGTCCTGAAGGAAGTAAGAAGAACAAGTAGCAGAATAACAGCTCTGGACTCAGGAGAGCTGACTTGATCTTGTTCAGGGAACTCATAAAAGACACTGCTCTGAAGGGCAGAGGAGCCAAGGCATGTTTGTTGAATTTAAGGGACCTCTTATCTTCTCAAATCTCAAAAATGACCCATTTTGGTGTACAGAATGTTGAGTAAGCATGTCCAGAACGGTTGAAAAGGAGCTCCTGACTAAGGCAAAAGGCAAAAAGATATCAAGAATTTATCCAGGAAGTTACCCAGCTATCTTGGAACATTATGGAAACACTTCCAAGGCATGCAGGGAATCAAGAAAGCCCAGTCACCTGGAGCTGAAATTACTGAGGAATCTGAAGGGCAACAAGAACAACTCCCAGAGGTATACCTATAGCACAAGAAAAACCAAGGAAAACGTGGAGCTGCCCTTGAGACAATAAATCCTTTGTTCTAACCATATGTCTGACTTAATTCCACAGTCTAGGAAGACCTGTGGTGGTTTCTGTAGCACCAATAAGGGAATATGCAAAAAGGAAAAAATGGCATTTCTAACAATCTTTAATATCTATCACTGCTATCTGGTCTCCCAGGTGCCTTGTACCTAGTAGTATGGGGAAGTAATATACTACTCATAGTAGATTAATGTAGACTTCAGGACCACCCAAGCAAACTGCACATATAGAACTTTATAGGACCAGATAAGATTCATCTGAGGACACTAAGGGAGCTGATGTACTAGTTTTGGCTGGGATAGAGTTAATTTTCTTTGTAGTAGCTTGTATGGGGCTATGTTTTGGATTTGTGACCAAACAGTGCTGATAACACACCAACGTTGTAGTTATTGCTGATTGGTACTTATACAGCATCAAGAACATTTCTGCTTCTCACACCACACCACTATGGAGTAGGCTGGGGGTACACAAGAAGTTGGGAGGGGATACAACCAGGCCAGCTGACCCCAACTAATCAGAGGGATATTCCATACTATATGATGTCTTTCAGAGTAATGGTGTTTGTCTTCCCAAGTAACTGTTATATGTGATGGAGCCCTGCTTTCCTGGAAATGGCTAAACACCTGCCTGCTGATGGGCAGTAATGAATGAATTCCTTGTTTTGCTTTGCTTGCATGCACAGCTTTTTGCTTTACCTGTTAAACTGTCTTTATTTCAACCTATGAGTTTTTGCACTTTTACCCTTCTTTTTCTCTCCCCCGTCCCACTGTGGGGGAATGAATGAGCAACTGCATGGGGCTTAGCTGTCTACCACGGCTAACCCCTAACAGCGGACAACAGCGTGAGGCTGCTCTCAAGTGGAAAAATTGAAATTTCTCATCTATTTTCAAGAAAAAGAGGAAGGAAGATCTGGGGAAATGAAATTATAAGCAGCTTCACCTCATTACCCTGGAAGATTTTGAAGTAGATCCTGCTGTAAGTCATTTACACCTACATAAAAAAGGAGATTGGGAACAGACAGCATGTATTTACCAAAGCTGCTTTAGCAGCCTGATGGTCTTCACTGGTGAGATGTCTGGCTGTGTGGGTGAGGGGAGAGCTATGTATGTAAATTACTTTGATTTTGGCAATATTATCATAGCCAGCCATAATATCTTTGCAGCCAAATCTCCTGAAGTTCAACAAAATTTGCAAAGCTTTGTACTTGGGATGAAATAATTACATGCTCCAGTGCTGTCTTGGCATTGCCAATTGGCTAGAGAGCAAGTTTCCACATAATGACCTGGGAATCCTTGCGGGCAAGAAGTTAAACATAAGGCAGCAGAGTAATCTGCATGGCAAAGAAGATCAAAAATATACTGTGCTGTATTAACAAGCATGTATGCTGTGAGTTGAAAAATGCTATTCATTTCTACTGGGTATTGTGAAACTGCAATTGGAGTACTGTGTCCAATTTTAGACTTCCCTTTAGAAGGATGACACTGACAAACTGGAACAAGTTTGTCTGGGAAAGAATCGCTAAAATTATTTGGGTACAGGAGCACAACATACAAGAAGCAGTTTTGCTGAGATCTTCTACTTCGAGGTTCACAGTGAAAGCTCAAGACGGAATGCACACACTTTGCATTAAGAAAAAAATCTAATCACGTATAAGGAAAACATTCTTCATAGTAAGCATAGCCAAGCATTAGAACAAAGTGCTTGGAGAGGCTGTGTAATCTGCATCCTTGGAGATATTCAGAACTCCACAGGACAAGCCTTTAGCAAACAGGTCTAACTCTTATGGTAATTTCAGTTTTGAAGTTTTCCAGGTTTGAGCAGGTGTTTGCCTCCTATGACCTCCAGAGATCCTACCTAAATTTATCTGATTTTATAATTTTGAGATATCTAAGTATTATGAACGAATTATAAGTGAACAAGCATGTGTGTGCTAGTATATTGCAGGTTTCCATAAAAAAATAAAATTATGTTATATTTTGAAACTGTTTGAAGTGAGCTCAAGATCACATTAAAAAAAAAGGAGACAATGAGTTAAGAAACCAAAGCAAAATATGATAGACATTGAAATAAAAATGAGGAGAATGCTTCAACAGTTTGGATAAATTTGCCAGATCAGAATTTATTTATGTGACCTTTAACCTTGCAGTAAAAAGCAGATCAATGGAATAGATCTGCTAACCAGTGTACTAATATGTCACAACAAGGATTTACAGAAATAGGAACGGTGAGACAGCGTGCAATGATAATGTGACATGTGGTAGCTATTGTGGTTTTAAAACTAAATGAGAGATCAGGAAGAAACTCTTTAACATACAGTCTTCTGAATAACTAACTCATTTTTTCGTATTAATTTTTAAAATGAAGAAACAGTAAGAAAGTAATTTTTTCTTAAGTGTTCTAGAAGTTTGTTAATTATTATTGGATAGTTGCATCTATTATCAATGTTTTGGGAAAACATAAGCAAATATATCTTAAGGTAATAGCTAACACCACGAAAAATACTAATGGCAGGAATTAATGGAACATAAAATTCAGAAATAATATGTTATTGCATATGGTGTCTACTTTCATTTTTTCTTAATATTTCATATGAATGTTACCATCACAATTATAATCTTCAAACATTTGCATTCCCTCAGGATCTCCAAACTTTGTCTAATATAGGGAAAAAATAACTGAAAAAATGCTATCCTGTTGATCATAGCTGATGTTTATAGGTAACTGAAAAAGAAAGATTAATGAGCCAATGTGCTTTTATCCAAGAAGCATAATTAGTTGGCTTCACTGCCATGAATAATTATGAGGGACATTTTAAAAGAAAACAGTATGTTAAAGGCTAATTAAAGTTTTGGAACTTATGTGATAAGCCATGTTTTATGTATTACTGTAAAACATTTTGAGAGTCAGGTCACAATTTTCTGAAGGCCTTGTTCTTTTCAACTGATACAATTTACTATGTTTTTTCTAAAGCAATATTTCTAACCAGAGTTTTAAATGTTCTGTGTTTCTTAGTAAAAATGCAAATTCATTTATACTTGCATTTTAACATTTTTATGCCACATTTGTGAATTATAATATAATTTCTTGTAATAGATAAAAATCTGGAACCAAATTGTATTTTAAGCAAGTATGAATGAAAAGACCTAATTTGCAAAGAATATTGCCAATAGCATTTGAATATTGGCAATTACGTGAATCTTTTTCATTTTGCAACATCTGTGGACAACAAAAATTAAAACAATTCATTCACATGCAAATTATTCAGGTCCATTTGGTACAATTTTTTATCATTTACACATGAATGATGATGTACACAAAATCTGCGCAAATATTACCTTTCTTTTTCTGTTTCCTTTACACCAAACATTCCTCAAATATTTATGGTAGAAATCGTATTTTCCTCCTGGGTCAGTTTCGACCTGGTTCACTGTGAGAATATATCAGTATTTGTGTGATTGCAGGAGAGGTAGCAGTGTCTTAGCAGAAGAAGAGACAATAGAATATGAGAACTGTAGGCTATCATCTGCTGGCAGTGAGAGTTTAAACAGGTACATAATAGAATGGTGATAAATATTTGAAAAGAACTTTCCGTTGGAGATGTATATTTCTTTCTACTGACTATAAAGTCTATTTGACTTAGATGAAATAATGTTTAGGTAATTAAATTTAGCTGAGATGAACTCCATCTTTTGTGTTGATGATACATATTTTTCATGAAAATTAGAAGTATGAACTGCTAAAATTGACGCATGACAATTACCATATTCTGGGGTGCATTAAGCACAGTATAGCTAACTGGTCAAAGTAACTGATTGTCCCACTGTACTCAACACTGGTGTGGCTTCATCTGGAGTTCCGTATGAAGTTTTGGACTCCACAATATAACAAGGTTATAAAAATATTAGAATCTATTCAAAGAAGGACAGCAAACATGGTGAAAGGACTAGAAGGCATGACCTATGAGAAGCAGCTGAAGGTAATAGGATTGTTCATCGTAGAAAAGAGGAGACTGAGGGGAAACTGTCTATAACTTCGTCATGAGGAGAAGTGGAGAGGGAGGTGCTGATCACTTTTCTCTGGTGTCTGGTGATAGGGTGCAAGGGAATGGCTTACAGCTATGACAAGAAAAGTTCAGATTGCCTACTAAAAAAAAAGTTCTTCACTGAGAGTGGATAAGCATTGGAGCAATCTTCCCAGGGAAGCGGTCATGGCTACAAGTTTGTTGGTGTTTAAGAAGCGTTTGGACAATGCTCTTAGATATATATTTTAACTTTTAGGTTACCCTGTGTGGAGTCAGGAGTTGGGCTCAATGATCCTTCCAATTCAGGATGTTCTATGATTCTATGAATTATGTGACATATGTTGATAAAAAGCATTAATAGTCCATAATAGGGCTCTATTATGCTGTGAAATACTGTCAAATTATACAATCAAAAGAAGAAAACATTTTGTCTTTCTAGAATAAAATTACAATTTGAAAATTTGCTGATATTTTCAAAAAAAATCTGTTTCATGGGAAATGATCAGAAAAATAAGTCTTTATTTGATTTGGAACAAGAACAAATTTTGAAATGCCAATTTTCAGTTAAATAAGAAGTAACATCTTGCACAGCTCCAGTGATATCTGTGTGTGAGATAAAGGCTAAGTGCAGACATTTAAAAATGTGATTTTTGGCAGTAGAACAAATAGCATTTGAAACTATTCCAGTCTTTAAAGGCTTATTCATAAGTACTGGCTACTAGAACATTTCTTAAGATGTTTCAGGACTCAGACACTTACATAAAACTGAGTATTTAGCTTAAAGATAATTCTTTATACTCACACAAACAATCACTGTACTAAATACAGAGGATATATCCAGTTAATATATGTAGAGATAAGGATGATATTACTATCATTAATGAAAATGGGAGATCCAGGAGAAAGGCAGGAAAAAGTGAAGGAAACACTGATGTGAGACAATGGAACTATTCTGAAGGATAATCTGAATTCTCAATTTGAATGCTTTAGAAATTGATAGCTTTTGCAGATGTGGGAGATAAAGGTGAAGTAAACCCATATTTACCTCCCAGATGACTTCTCTGCATTTTAGGCCTTATGGAGACACAGACTGAATTCTTCTAAGAGACTGACACACAAAAGCTCAACAGTGCTACAGAGGTGAATGTGTTTTGTACTGATTGAAAAACTAAACGATGATGAAATTCCTGTGACACCAGATGTTTTATTTCAAGGTAGAGTAATTCACAGAAAAATATCTCAAAGTTGTGCTGCTGAGGAACTAAAAAACATCCACTGACAGGTTTCATCAACCCCCAGTAAAACTTAAAATTAAAAACCCAAAACAAAACAAAGTAAAAAAGTCTTATGATGAAGTCCTAGTAGCTGCTCTGGTCAACTTCCATTTAGATCATTTAATGTACAGCTTAATTTGGTTAGTGTCTTGGACTGTTCTCTTACACCTGTTTCATTAAACACAACTCTGCTCTCACATTTTCACCTCTCCATATTATTATGCAAGTGTACAGTTATATAAATAAACTATTTGGCAAAATAGATCAGATTTATTACTACATTTTTCAGTTACTTTACCACTGGTACAGAATGCTGTCTGTAGTGTGACAGTGCCATCATTTTACTCAGTAGTTGGCTGGAGCAGAGAACTTTGTCATTCTAGCGAACTAGTAAAGACTAAGAGTCCCACAGACAGTCTGGTTTTTTTTCACTGCCAAAATACGTTATATTTAAACTATATCTTTCAGAAAGGGACAGATAAAACTTCATCCTTTGCACTGCAAGGGGACATAAAGTTTCTGAAAAAGATTCCCACACAACTGCTTTAGACTCCTCCCCAGTGGTTTCACACCTCTGGCTGAAACCCTTTTTGGAGGATTTCACCAGGTTTTCCAATATACAAAGAAAGGCAGCTTCCAGAACTGCCTAAGTTCCTCATCCCTTAACCAGTCTTTCATTCTAAAGGCAGAAGGACAACACAGTAATGTGTTCTGACTATATAGGAAACTACCTTGCCCTCTGTTTGCATCCATTTTTCTAAAGGTTTTTCTTATACAGCATTTCTTTTTACCTATTTTCTCCTTGCTGTTTTGTCTTTCACCTACTTATCCTCTTTGTTATTTTCTTTCTTTTTCATCCTTCTGTGTTCTTCTTGCACTGTTTCCTAGAGATAGGGACTATCTTATGGTTTGAATTTCAAACATGCAATGTTTTATTAAACAGTAGTTTTTAAGGTTCAGGATTTTATGAAAGTTTATGTTCCAGCATGAGTAACAAATCAAGCTTAGACTGTATTTTGTCCGTATTTGAAATGTGTGTGCTCAAATCGAGATCTCATTTGCAATTCAAAGCTGAGACTATGCTGAGTCTTTTACATTACCTTTTTTTTTTTTAATTACTTTTACATTACTAGTTTCAACTTAAAACTCTTTGGGAATTTTAGTTATTTCAGAACTGAATATTTCCACCATAGTGTTCTGTTTGGGTACTAAATGTTTCTTTATCCAAAAGAAAAACTGAAATAAAACAAATATAACAGTCTGAGCTGAAGGAAAAAAAGGTCACCAATTTAACATACTGTTCCTGTCTAACCAAAGTCCCTTCAGCAGAATTTTCCAAAGAAATTAATGTGTTTAGAAGTTTAGATGTTACCACTCTGAATTGTATTCTTCATGTTTCTGTGTCTCAAATACCCACTAGGAAACTGTGAAAATCCACTTTTTCAGTTTTAATTTTTCTCAGCTGTTGCTTTTCTGTAATAAGACAAGTCCTGGACATCGTCTTAAAATACAACTGGTATATTTACTTTAATGACTTAAACCAGAAGAGTTAGATTCATTCTTGAAAAAAAAACCCTAAACAATAATAAGAAAACAACAAAAAGTGCACTCATTTGTGTACTGCAGTGTTAAGGCAATATGAAAAACAAGAACAGTATAGGTGTGGTCGTGGTCCAAATTCAGATTAGATTATTTACAATATAGAACAAACACATAACAGAAGGAAGATTTAAACAACGTATTATAACTGGGTTATTTTTTGTGCAAAAGGAAGAGAGGAGAAACCGATATGTGACTACAAGAGTCAGAAAAGCTGAGTTCTTCTGAAGTGTAAAATGGGCTGTATGAGTGTTGAGGAACAGTGTTGGATACATAGCACGAGATGAAGTTTGGCCATAATTCATCTTAACAGCAAGGTGGGACCACTGGTTACTTCATCTGTGCCGTTTCCCTTATGTTCCCACATACATACAGATCATGTATGAGCATCTTAAAAACTAGCTGCACTTTTTATCTCTAATTTCTGTAGCCACAGGATTTTTCCAGTGTAAACTGCCTAAAATTCTACCTCTAGTCACTCTGGGTTTTTGGTTTCTTTTTCCATGTAGCTTGTACTGATCTTGGTCTGAGTGTTTGTCATGTATCATTAACTTCCCCAAAATCTGATAAAGTTCATTTTTCGTCCTTAATTTGAGCTTCATTCATTCTTTCATTCCCTTTGCCCTTTTCTTCTTTACACATTTAGTTGATACCACCTTGTCATTTTAACAGATTCTTTCTTTTCCAGACACTGTACAAATTCTGCCTGTGTTTGTCACAATGACTCGTGCTGTTTGTGCAGTAGACCATCACTTCATTCAGAACAGGGCATTTGATAGGAACTAAAGGCACAAGGGAAAAAAAAATAGTGTGGATAGTCATATATGTGAGAATTGCCAACTCTAACACGTTCAGAATCACTTAAAAGATGGCTGCACTTTGTTAGGAAGTTCGTATTCCTTGGCATGCACTCCTGTACCATTTGCTGCCTTAACAGTGTCTTGGCTCAGAGCCTTTTGCATTACCTGCTGATGATGCAGGCTCCTTTTACTCAGAAAAGTGGTCTGACCTTCTTAGTACACATCAAATATGAGAATTTATGAGCATCCCTAAATAAAAACAAGATTATTTTTGTGAATGTATTTGAAATATTAATTAGACAAAGATATCCCTATGGCATGAAACATAAATTGAAAAAGCAGCAGTCATAACCAAAAAATACCAGAGGTTATCTTCATCTTCATTCAGATTAAAAAACTCCAAAGTATGCAGTTTATTTTTACTACAAAGCCTACTTTGACATGGCTGGCATGTTAAAGTGTCACTTCAACTTCAGGCCAAACTAACTGCCTTTGAAATGACTACAGCCTGTTCATCCCCTTAAAACCCCAGCAGCTGCAGGACAGATTCTAACAAGTTTGCCAGGCTCTAAACTTTCTATCAAAGCACATCTGGCTTGGCTGGTAAAATAAACTGTTGATTGCACTGTATTTGAAGTACTTGGCTTGAAGTACCTCCCCAGACTTTAAATATCAATCTGCCTGAAAGATTACTGAGATGATATTAACTGCAGACTTTTCCTTTAACAATATACTTCTTTCTCAGCAATATGTTTCTAATTTATCCTTACCACCTTCAAAATCATTGCTACACTGTCTGATGCTATTTTGCCTTGACTCCTCCCTTCTAATTTTAAAGTCAGCTCTATCGCTCACCTCAGTTCTCCATTTTGAGCAGTAGTTTAGTTTGTTTTGTACTCTCTTACTAGAATTGAATAGTAATATGCTTCACCAGTCATCTTCACTCAATTTTTTTCTTTTAACAGACTGCTCCACTTTGAGAAAAAGTATTTTAAAGCATTATTTTAGTCTCATGAGATAAGTCAAATATCTTACCCCCTCTCCCTCAGCTCCAGTGCCTGATGTTGCCTACAGGACACACAACTGAGAACTGTTGTAGCTGATTCACATCCTATTCATAGCCATTTAGAAAAAAAATCAAAAGCTATCTATCTACACTACTGCTCATCCTGAGAATGTCCTTAATGGTTTTGCACACAAAGAACTACTGAGGATGTGTCCTGGTTTGGGCCAGGACAGAAGCAATTTTCTTTTGGTAACTTTGCTTTTCAGTTAAGTCTCTTCTGAGAAGCTGCACTCTCTGAAATTAACTGCATGTTTTGCCAGACAGTAGCTGCTTCTAACAGTGATAAGGCTCGGTCTTTACAGTTAGTGCTGGAACATCAGTAGCAATGGTATGCAGAAAGGCTCTTGCTTACAGTTATCCCTATGGAGCCCAAGGGTGATGCTTGGTTCTGCTGACTTTCTTGTGCACTGGAACCGAAAGAGCAGAGAAGCCCTCTTCTCCTATGGCTGGCGTCCGAGGGGGACTCTGTCTGATTCTTCTGCCTTTGATCCTGATCTGTGCATTCCTGAATCCAGCTCCTGCCTGCTGCGGAGTACAGTCCGGGACTTTCTTGGGGCATGCCCCACAGCATCCGGGTGATGTATTCGTCATTGGTGGGGGGCAGCTTGATATCGGTTTTGTAGATATTTGCATATTTGTATATATTGCATTATTATTTTTTCCTATTATTATAATACATTATTACTGTAGTTAGATTAAAGCTGTTTTAACTTTTCTAACCCATAAGTCTATTTCCCTTTTCTCTTTCCCCCCCATTTTGGGGAGGGAAAGGGTTAACAAAGGGCATCTGTCATTTGTTTAATAGCCAGCCCGACTTTAAACCGCGAGAGCATGAAAGATCACAAAGTATACAAACAGAGTTTTTCATGATGAGGCCTAAAACCCTCATGTTTTTTTTTCCCCCACTGTAAAAGTTAAGGAAACAATGGAATCAAAGGCTTAATTTTAATATTAAATACTCTCAATAGATTCAAATGGAGCTATCAGTGTTAGTAGATGATGAAGCCCTTTCTAATGACACAACTCAAGAGCATGTGGACAGAAAACTCTAACTGAAGCTAGAATTTCAACTTAAAACACATCATTTTAGCTAGCTTGGGAATACTCTTATCCAGCAGTATGTCTAAGGTATCTTACCTCTCAAAGAAAGAGAAGCTGAATGGAGTAACAGGAGAGATTACATTACCTTATATTGCCTAAATTGAGTATAGCAAAAGATTATGTGGATGATCTTTACTGTGGAGAAGTCAGTGTAGGTGATATTTCAATCAAACTTGCATCACCATGAGAGAGCAGAATGGAAAACATGGGTCTGATTAGGACCCTGGAGGAGAGACAGGCTTTTGAACATGTGAATCATGAAAAGATACTGGATAGCAAAGGAAAACAGAAGAAATACAAACTATATATATATATATTTATCTATTGAAGATTAATTAAAAAAGAAGCTTAGAATGCTAAGATGGTAAAATACTGATATGACACTAAATACATATGAGAACATAAGATGACAGTCCTTAAACAGAAGGATTAAAATATTAAAAGCTAACATGTGAATTATACTTCACCTGATGAGTTAGAAGAAGAAGGAATACACCTCCACATATACCCAGGCATGAAGATGAGGACAGAACTCGTGAACCTGGGCATTTGTGCTCTATCCTGAAAGAGGATGAAGCAGCAGCTGCTCTGACCAAGACCAGAATCACAACTTGTACCTGAAAACACAATTGAGTCCTAAGGGAAGCACTCACAGACCAAGATAGTGCACATAAAATACAGTGTCATATCTATCCCTCATGTATTGTAAACATCACAATGTATTTCAAATAAAAATAAACATATCATCCGTAGATTTCAGTCACTAAGACTTCAGTGACATTAGGAGGCTGCTCTCTAAAGGTAAACATCTGATTTATGCTATTCTGCTTTTTAGTTCCTCCTGGAAAAGATTCAAAGTAAATGAATAAAAGCCTTATATCTAAAAGTTAACATACATCTCTTTCAGGTTTTGGAGTTTAGTTGTCATTTTATCATTTCAGCATATCATTATGTAAAGCAAACTGGGAGTGTAACACCCTGAAAGACTGAAATTTTGCTTCAGTCTAAAATTCTTTGAGATAGTACATACTTTTTGCAGCTGGTAACACTTGAAAAATGTTTTTTAATTACTTCCTCCTTTTTCCCCTGCTTTTAATAACAACTTAGAGACAGACCAATTTTTACACAATACATAACCCAGAACACATTGTGACTACTAATGTACTTTTTTCCTAAGAATATATTTTTCCACTCTGAGTGGAACATAAAATGCCCAGTATTATTCATCAGTAGAGTTTTTTGCAAAACTGTTTTTTTGCTGTTTAAGTCACCTTAAAAGCACCAGAACTTCATCCTTTCTCCTTAAAAAATAAAGGACACCTCCCATCTCCTGATAGCTTATATTATGAAATACTGTATCACATAGCATTCCATCGTTAGTGAGGGAGAGAATATATGTTGTTCTTGCAATCAGCATTTTGGTATTTTTAGGCTACAGCCACATAGAAAAAACTTACTATATTACCAGCCTTCTGAGTAATGCAAGCTAATGCAATTCAGCATATTAGTCCTATATTAAACTGAACTATCTGTGCTTGATTAAAGTATTCATTACATATATGTGGATCCACTGGTCATATTTATATTGGCTGTAAATTTATCAACTTTATCGCTGAAGTACACATCATCCAGTGGTAAGTGTCATTGTCAAGAAGTAGAATTGTTTTGTTGTTGTTTTGGTCATTTACTATTTGCATGCAACTGTGAATTTAGTTTTGTAAAAGCAGATCCTGTGTCCCCAAAAGTGTTCTCCAGGCATATAATTTCAACTTAGTTTGGCAAATTTACAAGTATATTGGTTGCACATGCCTAAACTTATGCAAACGAAANAGAGAAGGAGACTCCACAACCTCTCTGGGCAGCCTGTTCCAGTGCTCTGTCACCCTCACAGTAAAGAAGTTCCTCCTCATGTTCAGGTGGAACTTCCTGTGTTCCAGTTTGTGCCCATTGCCCCTTGTCCTGTCGCTGGGCACCACTGAGAAGAGTCTGACCCCATCCTCAACTCTCATATATGATGACCCCATCATATCAACTCTCTAAAATATACTGTGGTGAAATGCAAGAGTGTTTTCCAAGATATTCTTTCAGCTAAACAAAAGCCTTCTAATATGCTAAATTATGAGTTTCTAGGTATGTCTCTGAGAGAGAATATGAAACAAAATTTTTAAGCTCTATGCTCTTTCTTGCAGTTTATTTATTGAACTGGATCTTAGAATAAGTCTATTTTGTGTTCTAAAAAATAATTGAAAAAATATGGCAGAAATATTTTCTACTGAAATTTTAAAGACGGCAAAGGTGAAGTAGTTGTTCAGGTGGTTCAATTTGTTCTCATTTCCAAAAGTGCAGGGGTCTTAAATCTTTGAAGTTCCCTAGGTCTCAGGCAGCTGTTCCAGAAGTTTTGTACTGTGCTCCGTTCTGTTTCATAATATATAAATATATATACATATGTTTAAACTCCTATTTAGAGTTTAATATATAGAACTTTTGGCACTATTATACTAAATGCACTACTGTGCATTCATACAGGGCTACCATGTAAGATCAGATTATCTAGCATATTGTCCTGGTTTGGGCCAGGACAGAAGCAATTTTCTTTTGGTAACTTTGCTTTTTAGTTAAGTCTCTTCTGAGAAGCTGCACTCTCTGAAATTAACTGCATGTTTTGCCAGACAGTAGCTGCTTCTAGCAGTGATAAGGCTTGGTGTTTACAGTTAGTGCTGGAACATCAGTAGCAATGGTATGCAGAAAGGCTCTTGCTTATAGATATCCCTATGGAGCCCAAGGGCGATGCTTGGTTCTGCTAACTTTCTTGTGCGCCAGAACCAAAAGATCAGAGAAGTGGTCACACCTGCGACCCTGCGATGGGGAGGAGCGGGTCAGACAGGTGACCCAAAACTGACCAAAGGTTGTATTCCATCCCATAAGCATCATACTCGGTATAAAGCTGAGGGATCACGAGGGTCTCACTCTTTTCTCTTATGGCCAGCATCCAGGAAGGACTCTCCAATTCTTCTGCCTTCGATCCTGATACGTGTATTCCTGAATCCAGCTCCTGCCTGCTGCTGAGTACAGTCCGGGACTTTCTCGGGGCATGCCCCACAGCATCCGGGTGACATATTGGTAATTGGTAGGGGGGAGCTTGGTATTGGTTTTGTACATATTTGTGTATTTGTACATATTTCAGTATTATTTTTCCTATTATTATCATACATGATTAGTGTAGTTAGATTAAAGCTGTTTTAACTTTTCCAACCCATAAGCCTCTTTCCCTTTTCTCTTCCCCCCCCCATTTTGGGGAGGGAGGGGGTTAACAAAGAGCATCTGTTGTTCATTTAATAGCCAGCCTGGCTTTAAACCATGACACATATACATTTTACTATTTTACCTCATATTGCAATACAAATAGAAAATGATTGTGACTGATAATGACTGAACAATTGAGATATTCAGAAATATTACGATTCAAAATTCTGTAAGATAGTGCTCACTTAGGCATGGAATGTAGTACTGCAGAATACTCTGGTACAATCAACATGTTGTATTTGGAGTTTTTTTGAAAGAAGGACTTAATTCCATTTTAAGACAAAATTATAATATTGTGAAAAAGGCTCTGCAGAGGGAGACTTTTTGATCACTATGGATAATTTTATTGTTGTTACTGCTGTATTCAGAATTTTGCTTTTTGGGAAATTTAAAAAAGTGGTCTCGTGTTTTTTTTCATTCTGTGGAGACAGGGGAGCACAGAAAATGTGCTATTTCTTACAGAACAGAAATCTGATCCTCATTCAACTGTCATGTTCACTATGTACTTAAACATTCAAAAAAATTATGTCAGGGAACACTATGTTAATTTCTTGAAACTTGTATAGTGCCAAGTGTTTCAGAACAATGTGTGACAAGCTGAATCATAGTATCATAGAATAATTTAGATTGGAAGGAGCTCCTGGAGGTCGTCTGGTCCAACCTCATGCTCAAAGCAGGATAGCTTCAAAGTGTAGAGCTGTTCAGAGTCTTATCTGGCTTGGTTTTGAGCATCTGCAGGGTGGCAACTCCACCACCCTCCTTGGTAACATTTTCCAATGCTTTTATCATTGCTTTTGAGATGAGAGCAAGAGTTTGCTACTATCCTCCTTGCACAAAAGTACTATTAAGTAGTCTATTCATGGCTTTTCATCCTCCTAATAACTTGTTTTTCTAACTCAAATTATTTGTCTTTAATTTTCATAACATTCATAGTGTACCCTCATATTACATGCCTCCCCTAAACTATATTGACACTCTAACGGCCTCTATGACCCTGAATCCATTTTTTCTTCAAGTACACACAGCTTTTGGCATGCAGAAATATCTCACCAGAAAACTCTTATGTAACTGTGTTATCATTCTTGCTAATGTGCCTTTTTGTTATTCCCTTTCTGAAGCAGTAGCATCTGTGGCACAATCAATAATGCTGAGACCTTTGTTCATTTTACTAAACACAACCACTTCATGTATTCATATGCCAGAAGTGATCTACCATATTTCCTTACTATCTCTTTACCAGAATTATCACATATAGAAATCATTAATTCTCAAGAGCAGGGTGAAGCGTACACATAAACAGAATTCTGATCTTTGAACACTTGAAAATAAAGCAACAATATGAAAAAAACAGTAATTCTTATTCTATTTTATGGTGCTATCTCTGATAGGCAGTAGCAAAAAATTAATAGATGGAAAAAATTAGCTGTTTACCTCACTCAGTTCTTGAAACTCAGGAATTGTAAAGTAAATTAAGGATCACTTCTTACTAGGGTAACAGCTTTAGTAGCAATTGCAGATAATAATTCCTGCTTTCAGCAGGCGAGCAGCTGGACATGAACAACCAGATAGGAATATCTGAATAAATGAATTTTGATTGACGACTTGAGTGAAAAATTATCAGCATTGAACAGACTTCTTTTCCCAAATTCTTCTTTCCAAAATAAAACTCCAAAAATATGATTTGTTTGATGTGAAACATTCCCCTTCACACAAAACAGAAGTTACTTTGGAAGACTCAAGAAGAAAGTAATCCTAATGTACAAAAAAATATGTCTCCTTATATCAACATCCAACAGTTGGCTCCGGTTTTGCTCTCACCAGGCTATTTGGGGGACATGTAACAATTAGCCAGCATAAGAAAGATCGACATATATACATTCCTGTATGCCTGAAGAAATGTAAGAACTGTCACTTTGACTTTGTTGTATTTTTAAATTTAGTGGTGTCTATATCAGGAAGAGGCTTCAAGGCTACAAAATCCCCTAATTTGTCTATTCTAAAAGTGAATAATTTTACATCTACTGATGTAATTTTGTGCTATAATGGTTAGGAAAGCAAAGATTTGTTTCATTTTGATTTTCTTGTCTCAGAGTGAAGCAATTTATTATGTCACTGGAGATACAAAAGGGCAGCTTTATGCCTTCTGTTGTAAAATCCTTGACATAAAGCCCTTGCTTTTCCCCTTTCTACATAGTTTCATAGAAGTGTTTAGCTCCTTTCCTGATTGATAAATCAACATACCTGCTTTGAGTAAACATCCTCATTTGTGAATTCATTAAATTATTTTTAAGATATAACACCTTGACGCACACACTGTGCAAGTTAGAAAATGGAGGTGTAAGGTTGTGGTGTCACTTGTAATGTATCCTCCCAAGACTGAAATTCTAAGTCTTGGTTTCCCTATCAATCTGGAGTTTTTTTACCCAATATCCACAATGTGATACTGTATTTCATATATGTGATGGCAAACTATAGACTAGTCATTTTCTGAAAAGTCCAGTTCTTAATATATTCCATTTCATGAAGAAACATTTTGTCAGAAGTAACGCTGCTTGCAAAACAAAATATGAATATAAAGTACATTGTACCATATATGCAATTGTTGGTGAGTCAAATACACAATCACAAGTTTTGCATACATGTTATTGCACTTAAGTGAATAGGTTTCTACTGAAATGTGATATCTTGCCTGACCTAATCATCTACCTTTCACTGATGATGCAAAAGGACTGCCATCAGTCATTCTGACGCACATGCAGTGCTCTATCCCACAATATCATGCAGTTGAAATTACCTGTAAAAGGAAAACAATTAAAATAAATATGTTTGCAAGACAATGGAAGACATATTTATTTGAAGCAAGTCGAATTCCAAATCCTAAGGATACAGAATCCCTGTACATTTGATATTAATTTTCAGTTTTGTAGAAATGGAAATATCTTTCTTGGGTATTTATTTTAAATTTACAAATATGCATGATTTCCACTTGTTTCTTAGATTATTTTGTGTGAAGGAAAACTTTTTATATTTTTGAAATTATGTGCCTAAAGTTGTTATAAATTAGTAAGACTTAAAATTTATACTCCAACCAAAATGTGAGTTTGATAAAGAAAAAAAATATTTTAAAAATTGGTTACTGCTAAGGAAAATTAGATCTGACAGGATAGTTCTAACATTGAAAGACTTGACAAAGCAAGGAAAACGTGAAATGTGTCAAAACAATTGTTTTAAGATTCACAGCCATTTTATAGGCCATTTACTATGCCTGTTCTGAGAAATCTTTAAAAATGGGACTTGACAGATCGTTTATTGATTTATTTATGTATTGTTTTTCCCCAGGTTATGAAGAACATGTTAAGAGAAGGTTTTCAGGTTAAGAGAAGGTGCCTGTGTTAGGAGACTTTATAATGCTTTTTGTTTTCTGCAAATATTCTACTTTTTTTTCCTATAACCATATCATAGAATCATAGAATCATAGAATGGTAGGGGTTGGAAGGGACCTCTAGAGATCCCCCAGTCCAACCCCCCTGCTAAAGCAGGTTAGCCTAGAGCAGGTTGCACAGGAACACGTCCAGGCGGGTTTTGAATATCTCCAGAGAAGGAGACTCCACAACCTC
>VZSC01010548.1:25360-36401 GCA_013398225.1 Steatornis caripensis | reverse complement strand
AGAGAAAGAGAAAGAGAAAGAGAAAGAGAAAGAGAAAGAGAAAGAGAAAGAGAAAGAGGAAGAGAAAGAGAAAGAGAAAGAGAGGAACAAAGGAAGGAAAACGAAGAAATTTTGTCAATTATGTCCACCTTCCGGGTGAATGCACTGGGATAATTAACAAAAACAGCAAGACAGATTTTTGAGAATTAGTCACAAGAATCACAGACAAATATCATGTTTCAATACATAGTATTAAATACTAACTGGGATACTACACATATACATAGACCAGACAAAAAGGAAATTAATTAAAGATTAACAGATCTTTCTTGCTATCAGATTAATAAGCATTTTAAAGAGGGTTTATAGCATTACTTGAGAAACAAAGGCCTAAGTTTTCAGAAATTTTCAGTATTGATGCTAATCTACAGTTAGAAACAGGAGACTATTTAGCATCGTTAAAGGGAGAGAAGAATTACGTCATTGAGAGCTTTTTGAAAGTTCCATCTATCATGACTGTTGCTCCTGTTAGGAAGCACTGAGGCAGTTTCTGACTCAGTCATTGGTACCTCACATTACAAGAATGAACTTGAAACTTCTAACCCTGCTAACCCAAGACTAATCAGTAGCTTTCTGTCAGTTGTTTTTTCCTTAAATCCAGACATAATAAGAAGTTTGTGATTACAGTCTACCTTCCCTCATATTGTAGCTCCTAACATTATAGGACTTGACTAATGATGATCCTGCACTGCTATTTTACATTACCAGATAAAAAATATAACTCATTAAATATGAAATCCTATATCAGAATTTGCCTAGAGTGTCTTGGTGGTCTCTCTGTTGTCTACAAACCCTTGCAAAAAAGGCATGGTTTAGATGGTATGTGAACCTGACACATTTAACAGATAGCTACACACTACAGGCAGGCAGGAGGTATTCTCCAGCTTCTTCTATTATGTAAACAAGATCTGGTCTCTTAGGACATCCTTCTATTTTATTGACTACTGGCACCACATATGTGTAATAGTGAAACAAATAAACAGGAAGTTTTATTTAGGAAAGTTTTTAGTGCGGAATACATCTCACATAAATGTTGATATAAGCAGTACAGACATCCAAAATTACCCTAGTTACCATCCTCTAGAGAAATAGATAATTCTAGAGAACAATTCATCTGACATAATTTAGACTGTTACAGTAGGGTGAGTTAAATTTTTCTTCATATTTATTTCACTCTATTAAGTGATGCCAGAAATATCAGCTCATATATAAACTGCATAGTAAATATCTAAAGGTGTATTAAATTACTCTCACTGTTAGTCACAAATTTAAGCAACAAAGATTACATGTGAAGCAAATCCAAATAATCATTTCACTTAAAATTTCACTAATGGTTAGTGTTGTGTTTGATCTACATGATTTCCCTGAGTTGTATTACATCTGGAGACTTGGGGAGAATTTCTGGAGACTTTTTTCTACTCCCACATATGTTCTTTAAAAACTGAGAAGCAAAAGTAAAAGACTTCTGTTTTGTGCCAAATCTTGGTTATTCAAAGAGCTTGCCCCCCTCATTTCCACTGGCAAGCAAAAAAGAATTTTTTCTCAGCCACCTGTATTGTCAACAAGGAAGGTATATGCATTATATAGTTTAATTAATATTTATTTCCTGCAATCATTTCTCTTAACTTCCACTCATTTGTCTAACTAGCCAGTCTAATCAGGGCTAATCATTCACTATTAAAAATTCCCTATGAGTCTAAAGAAAGTTTATATTGCTACTTGAAAATATACAGAATTTGTAACCCGTATGATAATTTGCATTAAAAATCGTTGCTTCTTCAATTGTAAAAGTTGTATCCCTCACGTTCTTACTTACCTTCTGACATTGAGGTCACAGATCCTATGTGTCTCTCAGAGAACAGTAGATTATACTTACATATGTATATACTATATACAAGGATACCAACCTTGTATATAAAGCCTAGTGTAATACATCCGACCTCATCTACAGAATCACAGAATCACAGATTGGTAAAGGTTGGAAGTGACTTCTGGAGATCATCTAGTCCAAATCCCCTGCTAAAGCAGGTTAGCCTAGAGCAGGTTGCAAAGAAGCATGTCCAGGCAGGTTTTGAATATCTCCAGAGAAAGATACTCTACAACCTCCCTGGGCAGCCCGTTTCAGTGCTCTGTTACCCTCACCATAAAGAAGTTCTTCCTCAAGTTCACATGGAACTTCCTGTGCTCCAGTTTGTTGCCCCTTGTCCTGTTGCTGGATACCACTGAAAAGAGTCTGGCCCCATCCTCTTGACATACACCCCTTAGATATTTATACGCATAAATGAGATCCCCTCTCAATCTTCTCAAGGCTGAACAGTCCCAGCTGTCTCAGCCTTTCCTTGTAAGAGAGATGCTCCACTCCCCTCGTCATCTTTGCTGCCCTCTGCTAGACTGTCTCCAGTAGTTCTCTGTCTCTCTTGTACTGGGGAGCCAAGAACTGGACACAGTACTCCAGATGATGTGGCCTCACCAGGGCAGAGTAGAGGGGGAGGACCACCTCCCTTGACCTGCTGGCCACACTCTTCTTAATGCACCCCAGGATGCCATTGGCCTTCTTGGCCACAAGAGCATATTGCTGGCTCATGGTGAGCCTGTTATCCACCAGCACTCCCAGGTCCTTATCCGCAGAGATGTTCTCCAGCAGGTCAGCCGCCAAGCTGTCCTGGTGCATAGGGTTGTTCCTCCCCAGGTGCAGGACCCTACACTTGCCCTTGTTGAACTTCATCAAATCCCTCTCAGCCCAAATCTTTAGCCTGTCCAGGTCACACTGAATGGCAGCACAGTCTTCTGGTGAGTCAGCTGCTCCTCCCAGCTTTGTATGATCAGCAAACTGGTTTGACTTACATGTGATTTCAGGTAGCTGGATGACTCCAATATATTCTTTATTCAAGATATTTAACCACAATTCCACAAACTGGAGTTCTGGGAAATTAAGCAGGTGTCCTAGCTCTCCCAGAAGACCTTCAGCTCCATCAAAAATACTACAGAGTGGCTTGGTGTTGAGATACACAGGCTAGAAGTTGAACTAGCACTACAAGGATTTGAGATGCAGCGCTGTCTGTAACAGACCATGTGGCGACATTGAAGGTTCTGTCATAGTCTTCAGATACATGAAGCCTGGGGGATGACAGAGAGTGTATTACATTTATTCTCCTTTACACTGTTTGTTGATGAATCATTCATGATCAATAATGAATGATGACTCATTCATTATTCCCTAAATAGCCATTTCAGAACAACTATTCAGAAAGGTTCTGATTCAAAGTCTAAATAACCCAATTAAAATAAGGAATTGTCTTAAGAACAGATCTGAAAAAATGTAACATCAATGGCCTGTAAGAAGACACACCTAGGTTATGAATACCAGAGGCACGTATATGAAGACCATCTTTCAAAAACATGGGGTCAAACTTTGAAACTGTGATCTAAGATTAGAACATAACAGAAAGCAATTTGATCTTATTTATGCAATAGGATATCAGTTCCTTTGGAAAATCTTAACACAAATTACTTCACATCCTTCTATTTCTCTCACTCTTTTACTTCAGTATCATTGAGAATTTGCCATCTTCATTAATGTAATGAAAAGGTAGAACTAGCAATTCTTTTCAAATGAAAAATGTAGTAAAATATTCTCAAGCAATTTATTTAGCCTACAATGATGGTTGTTCATGATTTCTGTGGATAAACTAGGTTTTTATATCTCACACACAGACTCATTTGAAACAGACTAGATAAAACATTTTTATCCTTATGAATGAGTTAACCCATAGAGTTACAACAAACTTTGTTCATCAGGTCTCTATTTTGAGAAAGATTTTTTTTCCAAATAAATAGTATTTGAGCTTGATACTGTAACTCTTTTAATAGAATCTATTTTGTATATATATTTAAATCTATTTCCCATTAGATGTTGCCTTGGATGTAGGAATCTGAGTATTTTATGGTATAAAGAAAAATACGATTATGTTCTTTGTATTATAATACAAAAACTGCAGTGATTTTTTTTTATACCATAAACTTATATCTTTCTTGCTGGAATGCCATGTCTTTGTACATTGCATGTTTATTCTAGTAACCAAAAACTGAATGCAGATTTTCTCTGTGAGGTTTAGTAAATAATTTACTAATCTAATCAGTTCAGTACAAGAAAGAAAATATTGATTCACTTTACATTGTAACGTTCATGTTAGAAAGATCTTTTAATGACTATCCAACATATTTAAATGAAAATAAATTGATTGATGTACTGCTGGTACTGGGAGAAAAAAAGACAATAAAACAAACCCTCCCCAACAAATCAAGTTCTCATCTGCAATCTGTGTAAATTTTTACTTGGAAATCATATGAAATTGATAAATAAATGAATATTTAAACACATTAAAAGGAATAATGGGTAACCAATGATCCAAAGATTAATATCTTAGGAAACTGTGTATTGTGAGATCATAAAACTAAATAACACTCCCAGTCATAGCACTTGAAGCGCGTGCCCTTGCTTGGCTTTGTTCTTCAGAGTTACGTATAAGAAAGGCCACACTTGCTGCTCTGAGTATGAGTGTTAAATCACAGCAGAGGGACTGGAATGGAAGATATCTGTTGTTTTAAATGAGTACATTATGATAATCTCAATAAAAGAAATAGTAGTATCATATCCTGCCATGCAAAGCAGTAACATTTGCCATAAGCTGTAACATCTACTAATTGTAAGACAGCTGTGCAGTTGGAAGACAGAGGGTAAAAAGAGAATTATGAGAGCAATGATGCTGATATGTGAGATCAAATACATTTCAACATCAGTCACATGTAAAAAACCTCCTGTTGGCTGATTATTGATGCAAATAGGGTTTGAAAGTAGAGTAATATTGCCTTGGAATCCAAAAAATACAGGCAAAACTGAAATAGGAAGCCAAAAAACCTTTTACCAAAGCAGAAACCTTCAGAGTTTGTTGTCTGAACAATACTCAAGCATCCTTTTTTCATATCAAATAATTGCTGAGTGGCAAAAGAGCATCCTAAAGAGCATGAATATTGACTGCAAAACACTTTCTGAATTTCAGAGTTAGAAATACAGCAGGCTAAGAATAGCAAGCTAGTTCATTTAACTCTTGTTATAAGGGTCCCAATTCATGGCCCATTATCTGTTGTTTGTGCCTTACACGATACAACATCCAGCATTATAGCTACAAGAAAAATTACATTAAAATTCTCAGCAGAATAAGAAAAGTCACAGCTAACAGGGGAAAATGGAAATCAATGGATACATCAGTGACTAAAATTGTAGCTGAACCAGCAGCACTCAAGTTAAGATCCAATTGGATCTCAGTTTGTGCCTCATTTGTGCCAATTAATATTCCAACCTAAGTTTTGTAGGAAAGATTAGGTAGTAAAAAAGTACAGGTATTTTCATAGCTGGCAAATTTTGGACAGAATAGAAGTACTATATACCAGAATGAAACACAAAAATTTACATATTTTCCATAATGGAATCAATGATNTGTGCCTCATTTGTGCCAATTAATATTCCAACCTAAGTTTTGTAGGAAAGATTAGGTAGTAAAAAAGTACAGGTATTTTCATAGCTGGCAAATTTTGGACAGAATAGAAGTACTATATACCAGAATGAAACACAAAAATTTACATATTATCCATAATGGAATCAATGATGCACACTGAAAAAGCCGTAACATATATATATATATCACACCTATATAAACAACATGATGTCTCAAATTCCTCTTTAAAAAATTCTGTAATGATAGTGGTCAAGTTTTGGTTTACTCTGGCATTATGAGATATATGGTTCACTATAACTAAGTGATGCTACTTTAAGTTGGTGAGTCCACTCTGCAGCCAGAAAAAAAAATATATAGTTAAACATTTTCTGCTATCTTTACCTTTATTATCAAGGTAAAGGTATTTACATTTATTATCAATAGGAAGTTATTATATATCCTAACAGTTATGATAATATCAGCCAAGAGTGTACCAGTTTGTCAGGAATATTGTCTAGAACTAGTAAATCAGTTACTCCTCCTAGAAGTATCATATTGTTTTCAAACACTGAATGAAAATTAAGATACAGCATGTTGATTCTCCTGATACCACAACTGTTAGCAAGCTCAGTGTACCAGTGACTAGTACCCTCCAGTACTTATACTTGTTGTCAGTATAGAATAATTAGCACAGGGTAGGTGGAGATATCACTAAAAATTTTGTACAAGTAGTGTCCTACACCAATTTAGGAGGAAGGTAGCATGACAAGGACTTTGTATTGCTCAAAAATGTTAAACTGGAAAGCGAGTTTTATGGAAGATTATCTCCATTGTTATTTTCTAGGAAAGCTGCTACTATGTATTAGGACAGGACCATCTCAATGTCAGTCATCAGCATGGCACATCAAGTCTCAAGACTTCTGTGAACCAAGGTAAGAAACTCAATTCCCAAGTTTGTATCTGAAACAAACTGCATGCTTTGTATGTATAGGTTATCAAAATTGGAAGTACTAATGACTACTTACATGAAGAAGCTTAAAGGAAGTCACAGGAAGTTAAATCCTCTAGAAAAACTATTGGCTTTCATCATGATAGCAGATCTGTAGAGAAGAAGTTTCAGTAATCCAGCAGATCTTACATCAAAAAGATTTTTCTTGCTTTTGCAAGAGACATAAGTGGTTTTTAACTTGTTACTGCATTTTATTTGGCTTGAAGAATTACCCATGTAACTCTGAACAATTTGAATGCATTTCATGCATAGTGCTGTTTGCTAAAAAGTGATGCATTAAATGGAATTCGTTTAATCCAACTGTGAATTTCTGCTGAGAAATATAAATCTGAGATAATCTCTTTAAAGTTCATTCATAGACAATGAGAAGTTGCCACTAATGTCTGAAAATAGATTCTCACAGTGTCTATTTGTCTCTATTGACATTTTGTTTTAAGAAGATAAATCAAATGTCAGTAGGATCTGTGTTTTGGATTAGGAAATGTGGCTTGCTGTAACAGTTCATATTAATTAATAGTAATCTGATTTTGTTTAGTCATGCTTGTTCAGTTGATACAAGAAAACCCTTGAAAACTGAACAATAGCAAAATTTTAAATTATTTCCCTTTTTCTGATGGATTCACCCCTTTTCTGATGTTATGTATCCTTGAGGTTCAAGGATGCTTTTGAAGATTTTTTTCATATCACTTGCTTTGGGATAAATAGAGAGTCCAAATGCCAAAATAAAATCACAAGAAAAGAAAAAAATCTCTTGAAGATTACTGCAGGTCACCATGTCCACAGCCCAGTTCCAAATATACAAGCAGAATACTTGTGCTCTGCCTTAGATATTTAATGGCATACACAAGAGTAGACTCTTTTTTTTGTTGATATATTTTGAGTTTATCTGATTGCAAGATATGTTGCTTCCTCCCTTGGTGAAGCATATAAGAAAGCTTTTTGTTTGTTTATTTTTATTTCTCTCTCAGAGTAATTCCCAAAGACATCTTTTCTGCAAGCAGATGTAAGCCTAGCTAAGAAGGAGTGTGTTTGCTGAAACTCATTTTGATTTTTGTGAATATATTTGTTGTTTCAGATGGAAGTGCTTGAATTTATTTATGTATGTATATACTTTCACTGAAAGCTGTCTGCTGCCTGGTTGGACACTGACAAGTAACTGAGCGTTCTACTTGGGATCTTTATCTACACATTTTAATTACATACACAATTACACATAAATAGTTTTACAAAAGAGCTAGGGTTTTAATGTCTAATAGTTCTAGAAGTAAACAAATTGTCCTGTTCCTCTTACCAGATTAATTAACCCCTTCATTAAATTTTGTCCGTTAATTAATTAATTACTTCTGAAATGTCACTATGCAATTGGGAAAATAGCTTAAAGGTAGCAACATGGATAATGGAACATAGGAGAGCAGAGTATGACAACATAATCAGTGGATAATAAAGAAGGGGAATTAATGAGATGACAGCAGAAGAAATCAAGTTCTAAAGACACTGAACTGTAAGACCAAAAATTTATGTACAAAAAAATGGATGAGACATAATATAGTGACTGAAAAGACAGATAATATAAACAGGACAGTAGATACAGACAATGGCTACAATAAGTGCTTTCTTTTTTTCTGTTGTTCGTAGTGAAAATTCCAAGGTCAAGTGAGTGATTACAGCAATCAAGACAGAAGATAAGATATAGTGGTATGAATAACATCATTTAGCTATAGAAAAGGATTTCTCATCTGGAATGAATTTGGAAAGAAGTTGGGGAGTGTGCATGCATATAACATCTCCATTACTAATTCTAACAATCTAAGTTTAAAAAATTTTGCAGCCAAATCTAATTTGACTAAGGAAAATGGCCAAAGTCTTTCTCAGGAACAAAAAAAATTATACCTGCTAGGTATCACCATATTGTTGTTTGTAGGGGTTGCTTCAGTGTGCCAATTTATACTATTCATGTATATTAGTAAACAGTTTTTGTAACACTTTCATCTAACATATTTGTGCATGAAGGGCTAACATAGATAATGAGATTCATTTCACCTCAGTTTAAGTATCTAAAAATTAGATATCTTTGCTATTCAGCTAAATTTCCTCCACAGACATTAAAGAGAGAAGGATGTCCAGAGATAGATTTATCATGCTTCTAATAGATACCTATTTGAAGATGAATTAATCACTCTCTGGAGGTCTCACTCCTTCTCTCTTTCCATTGATTATATGAAAAGTATAGACACCTAACTTGGACAGCATGCTCAACTTTTAAATGACTTAACTGAGATGAAATGAATCTAATCCACAGTCACTTGTCCCACAGTGAGCTGAATTTCTCCAAGAATAGTTCTAATTTGCTTTACATTACTCAAGCTTTTACTGTTTTACCCATATTTATGGCTGTGGAAATAGTCTGTTTTGAAAATTCCACATGGAAATTTTATTCCTTTATTACTTTTAACATGAAAATGTTCTTTATTGTTTCTTTAATTAGACATTGTTGCTAGCAGGCAAATATCTTGACCACTGAATTTAGTTTCTTGTAAACATAAACTCAGCCAAAGTCACATAAATTGGTAAGAAGCAGCAAATAAACACATTAGTTAATTCTTGGCAGAGTTTTCCTTTATCCTATATTCCTGAGACACTTGAGTTTAAAAGTATTGGTAAATCCTTTTGACCAGTATTTATTATATGTATGTAATTATCGCCACAAAATAACAAAATTACTTTAAATCTCACAAATAGACACAAACATACACATAAATGTACATTCACACTTCCTCCTACTCCTCACTTTATAGTTTTCATTCAAAATTACAGTAGCAAAACAAGTACCTTGGATTTCAGAAGTCCAGATTTCAACTTCTAGAAGAGTTTTTGATCAGGGAACTGTTAGGAGTCGCATGGGAGTCTGTCTTGGTGGGCGAAGGTGCTCAAAAGTACTCAGAATTTTTCAGTGGCAGCCTACTCAAAGTACAAGAGCTGTCCATCCCCCTAAATGAAAAAAAAGAGGGGGGGGAATCAGGTCTAGAAATAGAAATAAAACAGCCTTGTTAAGCAGATAGCACTCAAGGAGCTCAAACATGAAAAAGAAATATGTGAGAGGTGGGAAAAGGGCAAAACATCTAAAGAAGACTATAAAGACTACTTCTTGAATATAAAAGAAGGATACAAAAATATTGTTTGAGCTTGCAGAGATGTAGTTAGGAAGGCAAAAGCTCATCTGGAAATGAAACTAGAAAGAGGGACTTCTGTGAGTGTTAGTATTGAGTGGAAATACAAGGAAGACACAAGATTGCTGCTAAATGGATCTGGCAAATTAGTTAGAAATGACACAGAAAAGAAGTACTCAGCATTGTTTTCATTGTTTTCACCTCAGTCTTTAAGGGTGGTGTCAGCTCCCTAGTCTTTATTCCAAGACGAAATGACAAAGCAAATGATGACTCATTGACAATAGAGGAGGGTTGTATTAAGGACCATCTGTATCAATTGTACAAGTAGAGGTTTGTGGGACCTGATAGGATCAAACTGAGGTCAGTTGAAAGACACTATTGCAAAGCCACTCTGTCATTTTTAGAAGGTTGTGGAGATCAGGGAAGATCACAGATTCTAATAAAAAGTCAAGTATGCCCATTAACAACAACAACAAAAAAACCCAGAAAACAACAGACCAGATAGCCTTACCTCAGTTCCTTTGAAAATTATAGAGCTGATCCAGATGGAAGCTTTTTCCACACACATGAAGGGCAAGAAGGAGACTGGGAAAAGCCAACACAGATTTACCAAGATTAAAATGTGCTGAGCCAATCTGTTTGCCTTCTTTGATGAAATGGCTTCCTCAGTTAATGGAGAAGCACAGTGGATATCCATGTACCTTGAATTTTGCGAGAGCTTTGACATGATCTCTCACATCCTTGTTGAAGCTGATAAGATACCGCCTAGACAAATGGATCTCAAGATGGATGGAAAACTGTCTAAAGTTCTGTACTCAAAAGGTGGTTAATACCTCAGAGTCAAACCGGCAGCTGGTCATGAGTGGAATTCCTCAAGGTCTTTAAAAACAACCTGGGTGATGGGATTGAATATACTATCACCAAGTTTGCAAGTGACACCACACTGGGAGAAGATGTAGACAGCATTGGATAGAAGAGGAAAATGCAGAGTCCTTGATAGTCTAGAAAACCAGACCAAAAGAAGTTGCTTGATATTTAACAAAGACAAATGTGAAATCCTGCAGCAGTGATGGAATAATCCTAATCGGTAGTACAGGTTGGGGACTAACTGGCTGGGGAACAGCTCTGCTAGCAAGGATCTGAGGGTACTGGTGGACAGTGAGCTGAATGTGACTTAGCAGTGTGCGTTTCAAGCAATGAAGACAAACCTTCTTTGCTTCAGTGTTCACTGCTAGGACTGGCCCTCAGGACTCCCAGACTCTGGAGATAAGAGAGGAAGCACGGAGAAATGAAGACATGCCCTTGGTCAATGAGGATTGGGTTAGAGAGCA
>VZSC01010548.1:2933-19647 GCA_013398225.1 Steatornis caripensis | reverse complement strand
TCATTGTCTGCATTTAAACTGGCAATACATTTTTATAAATACTACATTTAAAAAGATAAAATCACAAGAAAAATAGGCCTATGAAAAATAACTAGTTGTACTTTGGGCTTAAGCAATTATATGCCCAAATTTTATTATTTTGCACTGTAGAGAGAGAGATTGCTATACTTAAAGAGATGATGTGAGAAGGACAATGCTAATGTTCGTAAGATAGTAAGACCTGAATAGCTCATATTCAAGTTACCTCAATGATTAGTTCACAAAACTATACCGATGGCACTCTCAGGCAAATTGGCTATATTTAAATTACCAGGCAGATTTGAACAAATTTGCTTATTATAAAAAAATAGGATGAGAATGTACCTCTAAATTCATCCAGTCTACTTCCAGCCAAGGCACTGTACTTAAATTCACTGGCTGGTGCTTTCTTACAGATATATGCTTTATTAATTCTCTCCTAGGGAAGATGGGAGTGGCAGGAAAACTGTACAGCTATGAAGTCATAGCATGTGATAAGGGGGTACCTTCAACATGATCTCATAGAGAACTGTGGTGTCCCCACATGCTGCATGCTACAGCTTCTCTCCTGTTGTGACAATTCAGTCACCATGAAGTGTGGGTCAACATGCCAATGAGCTGAGTCTAACACGGCAAGGAGATAAAGCAGGGAAATAGGAGCTATGTAGGGGGAGATGAAGGCTAACACACCTTTATTTCTATCATAAATCCACAGCACTGTGTTTGGGAGTTTCCCTGGATAAGTTATCATGATTTCTTGATTCGTAAAATGTTTTTACCTCAGACTTTGTGATTCAGTGCCCCGTTTTGCCAAAAGGAGAGAACAAATCATGGTTATCACTTTTATCTCAGTCTGTAGCAAGAGAGCATGTAGCTATGTGAGATAACAAAGAAGAAATCCAGAACAGAGGTGAGACCCATCAGTTAGAGTCCTTTAGTCTCTTTTCAGAACATAGATGTAAAATCATCAAAGACAATAAAAAAATCCCTGACTGTCTTGATAAGACATAAAATCCTCAGAGAAGAAGAGAAGTGGAAGCTGGCAACTCATCAGGGTTGCTGATCAGGCCATTCCTGGGAAGAGTGAGGTCATGGCTCCGGCACCTGACCATGGACTGGCAGCATTGGCTTTTGGTGATGATACCAGGAGCAGGGAACAAAGTGATTTAGTCCAGAGCACATCTCTCCCGGAATATTAATGTACATGTTAGTGAATAAATAGCTATTCACTTAAGAGCAGTTAAATTCTCTGGACTTAGTAAAAACCATACAAATCAAGTGATCCCATGATTGGAGGACTACTGACCTTCATCAGAAAGGCTTTTATTTGTAAGCAATTTTGCTGACCTTACTGAGTTGGATAAATTACCTACTAGACACAAATACATAGCACTGTAGTTATACTGACAGAAGCTGCTATAAAGCCTTAATTGTCCTCATTTAGTGATTAAGAAAAATAAAATTGAAATTATTTTTTATTAAGAAGACTATTTATAGTGCTTAGTAGGACCATTCTTGATTCTTGACTAAAAAGAAGCTAGGTGAAACGTGCTACTAGTAATAGGTTAGTACATATGTAAGGTATAAACAAAATAATTTAATAAGCATTGATACTCCTCTGATTTCTGGGAAATACAACAAAAAAGAATTATTTCTTTATATATTGTTACCTTCTTTAAAAAATGTACATGTAAAGTTGGTAACATAAAGTTGATAAGGTGAGTTTTGGGAGCTTTTCCCAAAATAATGTTATTTTATAACCGTACTAGCCTGTTTCATTTAGGCCATGTTAACAAAGCAAGATAAATATTTCTTTTGAATTTAACAAGAGAAAAAATTAACTCCATCTGTTCCCCACTGTTTATATCAACTGCTTTCTGTATGAATTTTAATGTTTAGAAACTCACCTAGGAAACTGAAATCTTTGTCAGTACATTTACTTTTATTCAGTATACTAGGGTTGATATTACAGAGGTGTGTTCTGGCCAAACCTTTCCCTCCCCTTATACCCCACCTCCACTTGTGACCGCTTAGTGTGCATTTATGAAAAGCTTATCAGAAAAACATTATTATTGACATCTAAGCAACATTTTTCCAAATAGTGAGTGACAACACTGTTATCTATTAATAGAGATCTTGGCATCAGTGAAGCCTGGTGGCACCCTGCAATGGGTGCTCTCTCACACTCCCAACCTGGTGACTACTGTCCTCCATATTCCAGGAAGTCTTGCTACAAGGCACTACTAGACACTACTAGATAAGGAAACCAAGAAGGAAGACTAGATGGTTTTTTTAACAAGATACGTATTTACTGACTTTACGACAATGGAAAAAGGGATCTGAGTAGTCAAGTTGAAATTGTGCCATATCAGAAGTTCTTAAGACAATCCCAGCTTTGGCATTTTGGTTATAAATCACTTTCAAGTACCTGGGGTTTTTTTTGTATTTTCCAAACTAGTGTGCTACTATACTGCCAACTCCTCACTCCAAGACCAATGCTGAAACACAGCATCTTCAAATATCAACCAAGCAACAAAAAAATAAATAAAAACCAAAAAAACATATTTTCATTCATTGCATACCTGTACTGAACAACAAGAACACTGCGAACATTCCTATGAGACCAACTCATTGCTTTATAGAAAGTTAAATAGCAAAGTAAAGTTAAAATGGGTAATTTGTGGAATATTCTATCAGTACAAATAAAGTACATTACCTAAAACTAATTCTGATCTGTTCACAAGATACAGATACTTGGAAAGGTTTTTCAGACTTTATTTTCAGCATATGCAATGTATTTTTAACCTTTTTATCCTTTGATTAACTTTTCTTAGCTTTGATACAATACTTTTAATGGCATTTGAGGTAAATGTAGTAAAGTTGAGAACCTGTTGTAAATGAATCTTGCCTCATTTGAGGTGCCTAATTAGTTCAATTTTATATAAATTTATGTAATTCTTTTCATGATTACATATAAATTTATTGCAACCACCAATTTTTGATGCTGTAATGTTTTAAGATGAAGTAGTCAGGTACAACGTTGGACTTAAAAGACTCCTAAAAGACCCTTCTGGAGCAGGTGGAGGAGAGCCGCTGGAGTGTCATTGTCTGTCTAAATGGGGCTAGATGCCACAGACTCCTAAATAGCTCTCGACTATCCATTACATAGACATCTTTATCAGAACTAGTTGAGCTAGGCTGTCTTTATAGCAAATGGAGCAAAACATTTATTTATTTTTTCAGGATATGACTAATATGCCTTATTTCAGATACATACTTTCAGATTAAATCAACCTTCAATCTAGAGGCCCCTATAAAGAGAGGTCTGGACAAGTATGGCAGATTCTTCCAAGCTAGAATTTAGACCTCTTGTATGATTGATATTTTCTATCAGCTGGGTTATACATACCATTTTTCACTATTGCGACTGTTGCATTCTCCTAGTGGGTTAGGAATTTAGTCATCTTAGGTATATGATTTAATATTTAGTAGTTAATTACACTTACAACCTGAAACACATATGCAGTACATACTGTACGCACTGTATATCTAAACCATACATATATATAAGTCCCTATCTGGAATTCTCCATTTCTCCCTACATGTAGTAACAATTGCTTTTTAAATGTAATATTTGGTGAAAAGGAAAGTCTGATAGCAATAGTTTGATTTTATGTCTTCATTTGGTGAAATGAGATTATCTTTTTCCCTTGGAAATTTATCCTTGCATAGATAGCCTTTACATTTTGATAACTGTTCATGTGAATAACTACTAATTGTATAGAATCTAAGATTAATGCCAGAGATGTGAATCCCCAAAAAGGTGAAAATTACCATAAGCTTAAGTTTTTAAAGCATGGAAAAATACAAAGCAGACATGAGATATGTTGAGATAATCTCATGTTTAAACTGAGACAGAAGACTCACAGAGTTTGAATCTCAGGCAATCTTACTAGGGAAGTGATAAAACTCATAAACATTTCAAGTACTGCCTAACACAAATGACATGATAGAACTGTCTGATTCAAATAGACTAATTATCTTTTAAAGGTACTTATAAATTCTAGCTCTATCTGTACTAGAGTCTTCATGAGAATCATCACTTTCAGAGCATAAGCACTGTAGTTGACTCATGACAGTTGGTAAATAAGATAATGTAATTCTCCAGTTCTAGTACCAAATATTAAGTGAAACATAAATAATCTCTAAACCATAAACTAGATTTGAATTAAACTGAAATACCTATTTTACAACTATTGCTTATAGATAAAACACTTGAGTAAAAAGAAGAAATCTCAAACCACATGGAAATCAAGGTCAATTTCAGGATATAGGTTTCTAGATTCTTTTTCCGGTTTATGCATGGACACCTTGACTTGCACTGTGAAAAGAATTTCAGTTAGCATCAGTTCTACGCCTGCAAAAGGAAGGTTATTGTATTTGATTCTCTTCTTGATTTGCTTTTCTGTCTTCTGTCTCTTTAGGCCATCAAATTTATAACATTTATGTGTGAGATCAGCTTCATTAATTGCACAGGAATTGCAAATAGTTTTTCAATTAAGATAATTTGTAAGTGTTTCTAGGATTAGAGACTTGAATTATTAAGCCTTTGGGAATAATTCCTGCTTTCTGTGCTTTTGCGCTATCAAGTGCAATGGAGCCTTGATTTTGATCAAAGTTTAAAGACAATGTTTAATACAGATCAAAACCATTATGTTATAGCTATACCAATCAGCATTCACTTCCTAGGAAAATTTTTCAGTTTTAAGCCTGACATTATCACAAGCTGGACAAACACTAATCATCTTATCCTAGATGTTTCTTGGTTTAAGGATTAATATTTGCTTGCATTTGGATTTGTTGAAGATGACTTAATTATCTTTGTTCAGTTAAGATATAAACACATTTATGCAGCCTTAGCCACTGAAAAACCTATAAACATTATCAACTTAAATATGGTGGACTATTTAAGAGACTTAAGATAAAAAAATAGTCACTGAAGAGAATGTAATTCTACAAAAGTCAAATTCATTTGCATAAGTGGTAGAATAGAAATCAGCGAACTACACACCAGAACAACTTTCGAAGACATAGTGTCTCAAAAGGCAGAACAAACTGGAGAATAACACAGCCTTTGTAAAATAGAAGACTTTTTCATAGCTAAACAGTGGGGGAAAATTTTCAGTGAACCTGTACCTGCATCAGTGAATCTGCACAGTCATTATTTAAAAGAAGGTTAATACTGAAAAATTTACAGAATTTACAGAATTTTACAGAAATTTACATAAATTAATTGGTACAATGAAACCTATTCAGATCACTTAGATATGTAGATGATCTAGCAACACGGGACATTAAAATGATTTACCAAATTCAAGTGCTAATATGTATGGGAAGGACTAGAAGCAATTAAACTACAAAGAAATTATAATACTCTCCCAAATTAGTTATTAATACTCAGGAAAGAAAGAAAACCTTGAAGACTTCAAGGATCAATACCCATTCTTGCTTAAAAGTTGTAAAAACAATATTGGCAACTGTTAGGAAAAGCACTGGAGAGCAAACCAGAAAATACCATGTGTTCTCATCAATCAGTATGGACCCACATCTTGACTATGGAATAGGTTTATTATCATGTCATTGTAAAGATAATACAAACAAAAGAGACTGAGGAGTATGGAAAAGCTTCCATGAGAAGAAACAGAGCAGTTGAGAGGTCTTCAGTTTGGAATATACAATACAGATAGGTTTTAACAGTGGATATTAAAAAAAGCAAGATTTTTTTCCTGTTTTTGATGTACTAAATTCAGGAAACCCTAACTCACTTAATGGTGAAATCACTAGGCAAAAATTACACTCTCAAGGAAGTCTTTTTAACATGTTAAAAAACAAATATTGGAAATCAATTTTGCCAAAGGATGAAAATATAAATGTTCAAAAATATATTAGACAAACTCATGAAATATACCTTATTAGGACAGTAAAAACAAAAATTGAGGCAAAACTTCTTATCCTGGAATTCTTTCAGTAGTGATGAAATAGCCAGTACTGGTGATATGAGAGAGGATGCAAGAATTTCTGGCTTTTGACCTGATTTTTTTTGGCTGATTTTGTCACTTATGTCATGCAAGAACCCACATATATCTTGAGAGTAAATACTCCTGAGGTTATATCTATAGTGCATTGAATTAAAAGAAGATGGGAGTTTATTATTCTTTAATATCACATAAACATTTCTACATTAAACACCAGTTTGTCTTAACACAATCGTAACATAACTATTAACAAATAAGTATTCAGAAGAGATCAGTACATTTTAACTGCATGACTCCCATTGAAATCAATTAGTCTCCTTGAAGGATGGTGAAGAAAACTGTTGTAGAAATAAAAGAAATAAATCAAAAGAAAGAGCTTAGAAATATTTTTTGCTACATTTATTTTTCACCAGAAAATTGTTCAGAATTCATAAGTCTTGCTCTCTTCTCAAGTATATATCTTATGGCTCCAGAGACATAGAAGAGTACAGAATTAAAATATGATTTTCTAGCCAAGATGCTGCCCATCTATTTAATTATGCTAAGAACTGCGATACTCAGAGAACACCTTACAGAGCTAATGTATTAATCAGAAAAGATATTTGAACCCTTAAGAAAAAACAAAAATCATGCCACATTAAGCATATCAGGTTCTTGCTCTTTTAAAACAAAGGTGATGTTTTCCAAGTCATTGAATTATTATGGTTTTTTTTCCCTTAAATTCAACACAGTTGAAATATATAGGTTTTCTAATACATCAATTTTAAAAAAGTGAGTCCCCATTTGGGAAAAGTTAAAGGCTTCTTATGTTTTATACATCCATTTCCTAGTGTGCAGAATGGATTTTAGAAGGGAAGAGCAGGAGGAGAAATCACTGGTCTGGAAGATATGTTACATGTATAACATAAGAAATGAAGCTGACAGCAGTGGAGTAATAGTGGCAACATTCAGGTTTTCAAATACCAGACCATGTTTTCTTCTGGTAGATAGATGTGAAGAACAAATATATTTTGTTATAAAAAATAGTTTATTAGATTGCAATTATTTTAATTATTTTCCCCAATCACTTTAACAAATTTCTAATGTATTGTTTAGCAAAATGTTTTACAAAAGTATGACAATATAACACAATTTGAAGAGGTGTTTGGATTTTTGACTTGTTTGTTTGTTCTTTTTTTTCTTTAATAATTTAACAGGACTATTTCATTCGAGAGACTCAAGCCCAGGCATTTTTGGATCACCGATACTTTTTATTGTGTCAGCTTTTCTCTAGACCAGAAAAAAAATCCCAAATACTGGTCGAGAAGCACATCTCAATTTTTCTGGAACTGGATGTTCTTATAGGACATTAATGAGCTTGTTGCTTGTCCAACCAACTTTATTTTTAATCTCCATTTCACCCATCAGATTCCACAAGCTCTATCAGTAGCACAGTATCTGAAATCCAAAAATCAGTAAATCCTTAAAAACAGCTGTTGAAAAAAAAATATTCTCTCGAAGAGAATTAGTGAAGTCATTCACAGCAATGGAGGTAATGAAAGACACATTGCACTATTTCCCCTAGAACTAGTAAATGTAAAAGGGGAAGGCTGCTCTGCCACTTGCATATACTATTTTCCTGCCTTTTATTATACAGCAATATTCATGGCAGTGAAGAATCCAATTTTCATATTAACTGTACTCCAAACTAGGTTGTCATAAAAATCATAGGGGGAAAAAACCCCAAAGGCCCTCATATAGAAAAAACCTGTGGTAACCTTAAACAAAAAGACATTATTTTAACTTGTTTTAACTTTTCTACACCAGAATACCTATCTGGTAACTATAAATATCTTTAGTAAGCTTTTTACTTTTTTTTTTCTTTTTTCTTTTTTTTTTCAAGTAAAGAAATAAGGAATTTTCATGGTATAAGGAACATAGCTTGTGCTATGTTTATAGAATTAAAATTCTCCTAAATTATAATGACTTATTCATTTTAAGACTTTACAAATCTTCTTCCTGTAAATTACTGTTCATAAAACAAGATGACTTCCATATGTTGTTGAATGGTCATCTTCAAGCTTGCCTTCTGTGAATGATAATACATGCTGAAATTCATATCTTCAAAATCACTATGATGACAGGGTCTGCTCTGGGAGGAAAATAAATGTTTTCTCTGTAAGGTAGAAGAAACTTTAATTGGACAGTGCTATTTCTTTTTTTGTGACTTGGAGAAATTTAAAGATCTAAGCTGAATCTAAAAATGGTTCTTGCTGGCTTAACCCAGAGCAATGATGGCATTTTCTTGTAATTAATATAAGCTGAATCTTGGAGTCACAGTCACTGTCCAAGCTAGGAAAGATTTCCCTCTAGGGTCTTTTGGAAGGTATTGCTGCAGGAATAGTCAATGGGAAAAATAGAAGGAAATGTTGCAAGCTAAAACTGTATTTTAGAAGTTCAACCATTCAGTAGCTTAAATATCTATTCCTGTGTAAGATCTCAGGCTAGTTCCTTGTTCTTAAGTTGTCCTTTAATACAGCAAGAACTACTTTGACATCAACATTGTTCAAAATTGTATCTCACCCAAAGAAGAAAATTACTAAGTAAAATATCAGTTTACTTGAGTCTACTTTACATTTCTTAACACATACTTACGGAAATGACTTACTACATTTAATCATTCCATAAAGGAATCATAGAATCATAGAATCATAGAATCATAGAATCATAGAATGGTAGGGGTTGGAAGGGACCTCTAGAGATCATCTAGTAGAATCTTGAAGCAGGAAGTCTACAAGTACATACCTGAGAAAATAAATTAATTAGAATGTGTTAGAAATTGCTATCAGTTACAGAAAATAATCTCTGTAATGAAAACAATTATTTTACCAGCATTAACAGCTTAAACCACCAATTTTATTAGAGAGCATTGTAATCATATATATGCATAAAGCTATAACACTGAGAAAACTCAGCTGTTTTTTTTTTCTCTTAGCTTCTAAACGTATATCATTACCGCAGAAGTCAATCAGAATAAAAGTACACTCTGTCCCTTCATCCAGGTTGTTAATGAATATTTTTGTTGATGAGTATTTTTGAACAGGACTGGACCCAGTACCAACCCCTGGGGAACACCACTGGTCACAGGCCTCCAACCAGACTCTGCACCACTGATCACAACCTTCTCAGCTCTGCCATTCAGCCAGTTCTCGACCCATCTCACTGTGCGCTCATCTAAGCCACTCTTCCTGAGCTTTCCTATGAGGATGTTGTGGGTGACAGTGTCAAAAGCCTTGCTGAACTCAAGGTAGACAACCTTGCAGCTGAAGCCTACATTTCAAAATCAAATAGCCCATATTATATTTGGAGAACTAAAGAATAAACCATTTCAGCACTTTTTTATTCTCTTTGGACTATAACAAAGAATCTGAGGAGAAAGGAAAGGAAGGGAAGGCAAGCAAGGGAAAAGAGAAGTGTTCTTTACCAGAAGTTAACCTTGTTTACGCTTTATATGTTTTTAAAAATGATCAGGACAGCTTTAGATACTCAATTTCTGAAATTAAAAGATAAACACATCCTTACTGGTGGGTGATTGGGGAAGGTATCTCTCACCTTCTGTTTCCTAGAGGTTTACTCCCATGAGCCTGGGTGCATTTTAAGAAAGCGAAGTTACAAAAGAAGTCATGTCTACTTACAGTTAGATCATTCAAACAAGCTTAAAATACATTTTTGTCTTGAACCCTGACATTATTTCCCAGACATCAGTTTTCCTTAAACATATAAAAGAAGGGTAAAAGAAGAGATTCATTAATACTGCTTCTGATCTGAAGGGCCAAAGCCAAACTTGAATCAGCTTCTTTATTAAGAGGCATTCAAGCAACTTCTGTGATTCCCTCTAAAATGGAATAATTTGTTACAGAATTGCATAGTTAGTGGACAAAATTACTTTATGTAAATAATTGTCACAAACCAACTGTGTAGGTTACTGATGATTTTCTAGATGAATGATTGTAAGCAATTCCAAGATCGTGATCTATTACTTGAAGAAAATAATCAGTAAATTACATTTACTATGAAAGCAGAAGTATATTGTTAATAAGCTGAGTTAATTTTTCATACATTTCAAGAAGCTGCCAAAGACTAGTAGACTGGAAGCATAAAATGCAATGAAAATGTAAGGGTTGGGATTTTCTTTCCTTGCTTTTTGGTTTATTTTGATAAGTATTTTTGAATCCCAATTACATTTTGTGATCCACTGCTGTCATATTTTTGATAGAAGAGCTGAGAACCTCTGCTTTACAAGTAATTTTTCATTACTAGTTTAGAGCATTCCCTTCCAAACCTGCAGATGGCAGGAAACCTGTGCCCATGAGAAACATAAAGATCCATTTCTGCAGTACAAAAAATCTTAATTACAGTAAAATAAAGATCATGTCCTCAGAAAAGGAAGAATAGTACAACATGTTTATTAAATTTGTATTAGACACAAAAGAGGAAAAAATGTCAAAATGCAGATGCAGGTAAAAGAAATAAAATTTGTAGGTAGTAGTTTCTCCCTGATCTCAAAGTTTATTTTACTCCAGTGGAAAGCACCAAACTGAGCTATCTTACAGATGCAGTTTTAGAGCAAGTCTACACTTTGTGGTCACAGTATTAATTATACGTTATCTACCATTACATGGACTCTAAAATTCCTGTTTCTCTTTCTTGCACATCTGTGTTGCTCCAGCTCTCAGAATATGTTTGCTTTACTCTTTCCAGGTTCTCTGCTTTTTACTCCAAGTGAACTACTTGCAAAAGAGAAAAATAATAGTGTGTTAATACTGAGGAGCAAGATAAAAAGAGAATGCAGTGGATATAAAAAAGGAACTTTGACAAAATAAAAAGAATGGTATTGTTATAAATTGCATCTAATTTTCAGAAACATGAGTAAACAGATCCTTGGGCTTGATCTAGAGAATAAACTGGAATAATTCACATTGCTTTAATTTTGCAGGAATATGAGAACTTTATTATATCATGCAGATACTCTCAAATCTTTAGGACCTGAAATTCCTATTGAAGTATGATGAAAATTTGCAGTGAAAATGTTAAAAATAGTCAAAGGAGGCCCTGAAAATGTATACATTTGTTAATAATTTTCCAAGGTTCAGGCTTCCAAGAAAAATGAAATACTTTTATTTGTACATGGTGGAATTAGCTACGATTCTAAAAGATGTCTGGTCATTGTCTTTTCAGTGGGCTGCCTCCGTCCCCTCTGAAAAGACAGATACACTTTTCTGAAATATTTGTAAGATTTATATTTAAAAATATTTTTAGGCAGGGCCCTAATCTTCCTGAATGTTCAGAAGGATCAAGATACAGTCAGGATTGTACAAAGTATAATTAATAATGATATACCTCATTACAAGGCCTAAAAAACTTGAGCTTGTGTTGCTTGCAGGAAGGACATGCCCTTCAGAAAGAGATACTCGGATCTCATCACAGCAGAAATGAAATGACAGCAGGGTCACATCCACAAATAACAATATACAGAGTGGCAAGAGGAAAACAGGAGCAAGCTCTAAACTAGTCTAACTATGGCAGTTTATACCAGGCAAGAATTAAGCTGACAGCCTTAAGGCACATATTCCGTTCCTGAAAACAACAGTTTAGAAGAGGTGCATTTGAGCCATAAGAGAAAATAAAAGTGGTGATCATACTGCACCTGATCGTCAGAGACAGGGAATGGGGAGTAGAAAGAATAATCATTGGTGGATATGCAGTTGTGCACATATTAGTTTACATTCATTTCTGATTTCTAGGACAAATTACAGCCTGAAGCTCATGTAGATAGGGCTGCTAACTAGTTTCTTTAATTGGTTGCTTTATATGAAGTCAGACAATATTATTAAGCAACAGAATGTTATAATGAACTGAGGATTGCACTTGAAAAATAAGCTATGCTATTTTTTTGGGCTGGTGAAACACAGATTGCTTTCAGTTATTTTTCTTGGCAGAACTGTTGTTTCTATCCATAGCCTGTCAAGCAAGCATAGTGCCCAGATGGTTATAAGGCTCTAGGGCACCTGTATAATTCACATTAGAGTTTAAAAGAAATGTAGTGAGTAATATTTATATATTTACATTTCAGATCCTCCTCCGTTCAAAGCAAAACACAGATGTTGCATTTTCACCCTGACCGTTACCCTGTGACATCCCACTCAGCCAATACCTCCAATCATTGCCAGTTTGTAGTAATCCTGCAGCATTTCCCTTCTTTCTAAACCTTGTGTAAAGCCTTCTCTGAACTAACATATATCCTACTGCCCAAATAAGAAAACAGTCTACCAGTAGACAGTTTTGCTATGTAATGGTCTAATATAATAATTTTTAAGGTATTCTTTTTTTACACCACCCAGACTTACCAGTGAAGTATTATTTCTCTTTTCTTCAAACCTGCTTTCTGCCTGCCTTCCTGTTTGCCATGTGCGTCATCTGCACCATCTGGGGTGATCTTTCTACAATGATTGAGGAACTAAAATGTCTGAATTCCCTTACTGAAAATTAACAATGTTACCTCCCAGAACCGTTAAATTATTTTCTTTTTGATCATTTTGTGAGTAGTAGACTTTGTTAAGTTATATGTTTATATATGTGAATATATATATGTATATATATATGTTTATAAAAATTATGTGATAAGCCTAGTATGTACATAAGGAAAACATAAATATTTTAGATTTTGGTGGATATATACTTGCAAAGAAAATTTTTTTATAACTCCTCAAATAAAGAATGAGTTTTCAGTAACTAAATATACTGCTAATTGTGAAATAGTCTCCACAAAAGGCTGTGTTTCATCTGTCCTTATCCTCAATTAAGCATGACAGAATCTATTTTTAACTTTGATAATAATTTTAGGAGCCTACCATTTATCATATTCACTGACACTATTCACTGACACTATTCATATTAGACACGTGATCTAAAGACAGAATGATGTGCCCAAATATTTATGCAAATAATTATGAATTTTTGAGGAGAAAAAAAGCTGTCTCAAAAGTGTAAAGAAAACATAGATTTAGCTCTAGGTGTTAGGTCATTGAGGAAATGTTCTATGCTTACACGTAAAATGTGTGGTATTCTTTTGAAATATATTGAAAAGCAGTTTGAAAACGTGAATTATGTACTGGACAAACCCCACAGAATTAAGTCAGCGAGACATGGAAATAATTAGTTCATTTCAGATAAATTGCATTTAATGATACTAATTCTCTGTGTTCAGCTAGATTTTGAGGGTGATGTCTGAGTACAAAACCTAACAGAAGTATGTTACTCTTAGGAGTTCTTGTTGCTTGAAGGTTTTTGTTATGAAATGTTATGCTGCCTTGTATTACTCTGATAAATTATATTCTTTGTTAAGATTACATATCTCTGCTTGGGAGGATGCTGTGGTAGATAGAAAACGCAGAAACTGGATGCAGGATTTCTGCATGCAACCATATTTCTTTTAATATATTAGAATATATGCATTAATCACTTGTCCCTATCTGTTCTATTGAATAGCCTTACAGCTTGAATGAGTCTGAGAACTGTACTGGTGCATTCGTCTGCGAGCTATTATTTAATAAGCAAAGTACCTGAGGCAGTTTTACTGAGGACTTTTTTTAATCGATTTGCTAGACTTATAGTAGGTTTCCTAGTAAGTACTGCAGATAGATATACTTTTTTTCTCCCATTCAAATGTTACAGTACTACAAAAGATGAACAGGAAAGCATTAGGAATTTATCTAGAAAGTACAGAATTAAAAGAGGACTGACAACAAATATTTTAACTTTAAGGTTATTGAACATCAGTCTATTTTATTTGGAGTAGGCTTATCATAGGCGTGGAGTACAATGACCCACAGCATTAATATTGATGTCCTTTGGCTCCACAGAGATCATTTCAGAACTTTCTTACGTCTCTGGCCGTTTATCCTTGCCGTACAGGATATGATAGTTTGCATANTACAGTACTACAAAAGATGAACAGGAAAGCATTAGGAATTTATCTAGAAAGTACAGAATTAAAAGAGGACTGACAACAAATATTTTAACTTTAAGGTTATTGAACATCAGTCTATTTTATTTGGAGTAGGCTTATCATAGGCGTGGAGTACAATGACCCACAGCATTAATATTGATGTCCTTTGGCTCCACAGAGATCATTTCAGAACTTTCTTATGTCTCTGGCCATTTATCCTTGCCATACAGGATATGATAGTTTGCATATNTATCTGTTCTATTGAATAGCCTTACAGCTTGAATGAGTCTGAGAACTGTACTGGTGCATTCGTCTGCGAGCTATTATTTAATAAGCAAAGTACCTGAGGCAGTTTTACTGAGGACTTTTTTTAATCGATTTGCTAGACTTATAGTAGGTTTCCTAGTAAGTACTGCAGATAGATATACTTTTTTTCTCCCATTCAAATGTTACAGTACTACAAAAGATGAACAGGAAAGCATTAGGAATTTATCTAGAAAGTACAGAATTAAAAGAGGACTGACAACAAATATTTTAACTTTAAGGTTATTGAACATCAGTCTATTTTATTTGGAGTAGGCTTATCATAGGCGTGGAGTACAATGACCCACAGCATTAATATTGATGTCCTTTGGCTCCACAGAGATCATTTCAGAACTTTCTTACGTCTCTGGCCGTTTATCCTTGCCGTACAGGATATGATAGTTTGCATATTTTTACTTGTTTCATAAATACTGTTAGCAAGAGCTAAATGTTATTGTTTTGCTGAGTTGATCAAATTGCTAAACAAGAAATATTTTTTACTTTAGAAACTCCTCATTTGCCTCTCAGCATAGAAATTCTAGAAAGAGATATTTTTTCTTTCATAAATAGGAAGGCATTCTGATTTTATTAGATGGATATAGGTGGGAAAAATATATCAGCTGCCAACACAAAAGTTCCTTTTCAGATCCTAAATAGAAGCAGCAAATCAAGCTGATTATGGGTTGGAAGTAAGGGTTTAAAGTTAAAATTGTGTTGTAAATTCAACCCTTAAAACAAAAAGGGCATTTAGTTGTGAAAAAAAAAAGGATGTTAGCAAAGAGAGCAGTGTTAGAGTCATTATCTTCTGGGCTCATGACAACAATAGTAAGTGGAATAGCAACATGTTAAGAGGAGATGCAGGTAAAAGGGAATACAGCAATGTCTGTATTGATGATAAAGTTCCACATGAAGGTCTTTGGGGGTAATCACTGATTTCAGGGGCTGAAGCCTTTTGTTTTCTACTGGCTGCTTCTTCTTGCCCTTTGAATTCATCCTTCACTTTTCCAGCAACATTTTTTGTGCAAGCACATACTGATGTATGTACTGGCCAGGAAACTGTCAAAGCTGTCAAAATCTGATCTTTTGTTTTTTGTGGTTTTTTTTTTTTTTTTTTCCTTTGGCTGGTTCAGTTCCCCAATCCAGTTCAGATGTGGGTATAGAAACAGGTTGGCCAGCTGATGTAGGGGTAATATCTCACAGTCAGATGAGATGAAGGTGGAAACCCAAAGGTAGAAAAATTCACTGGAAATCCCATCCTTCTGGATTTTGCAGATTCGTAGTTTTGTCTTCAGTCTTACATAAAGAGCAAATTGAATCATAGATTTGTAGAATTATAGAATGGTTTGAGTTGGAAGGGAGCTTAAATATCATCTAGTTGCAATCCCCCTGCCATGGGCAGGGACACCTTCCACTAGACCAGGTTGCTCAAAGGCCCTGGCCTTGAACACTTCCAGGGAGGGGGAATCCACAACTTCTCTGGGCAAACTGTTCCACTGTCTCACCACAGTCATCATAAATAATTTCTTCCTAATACCTAATCTAAATCTACCTTCCTTCATTTTAAAACCATTATCTCTCATCCTATGCCCTTGTAAAAAGTGTTTCCCCCAGCTTTCTTGTACGTCCCCTTCAGGTACTGGAAGGCTGCTCTAGGGTCTCCATGCTGAATAATCCCAACTCTCTCAGCCTGTCTTCATAGGAGAGGTGCTCCAGCCCCATGATCATCTTCATGGTCCTTTGCTGGACTTGTTCCAACAGGAGCATGAGAGTATGACAGAGTAGAGGCAGAGAATGATGTCTCTCGACCTGTTGGTCATGCTTCTTTTGATGTAGCCCAAGATATGGTTGGCCTTCTGGGTTGCAAGTACACATTCCTGGCTCATTTTGAGCTTCTCATCAACCAACACCCCCAAGTCTTTCTCCTCAGGGCTGCTCTCAAGCCATTCTCCACCCAGCCTGTATTCATGCTTGGGATTGCCCCAACCCATGTGCAGGACCTTGCACTTGGCCTTGTTAAACTTCATGTGGTTCACACAGGCCCACCTCTGAAGTCTGTCAAGTTCCCTCTGGATGCCATCCCTTCTCTCTACAGTGTCAACCACATACTTGATGTCATTGAATGTAACAGTATCTTTTGACTAGAGACCGTACTTCTAACTGAAGTGCCAAATGGGTTCATAATGAACTTAAATGTCCAAACAAATTTACAGTGAAGAACAAAAGGAGTTTTTATCCCATAAAGACAATATTTGGGTTTTTTTTACTTCTGCACAGCAAGACTTTGATAAATTTCCTCCATTATTTCAGTGGCAACAAACTCTAATATTTTTGAATTAAGATAGACAATAATTTATTTATGGTAGTAAGAAAT
>VZSC01010547.1:363266-376842 GCA_013398225.1 Steatornis caripensis | reverse complement strand
CCGCCATTTTGTCAGAGAGTAGGGGCACTTCCCTGGGCTGCAGACCCGCGAGCGGGCTGCAGAGGCCTCCCATGCGCCCTCCCTGCGCGAACTCCCGCGCAAACTGCCACGCCATGCCCTGAATGCCTCGCCACGCCATGTTTGCCCACCCTGGTCACTAGTGCTCCCTAGGGCCCTTTAAATCTCCCGCGGTTGCTCTGGCAACACCCAAGCCTCGTCAGCACCGCGTCAGCCTCGAAGGCGAGAGCTGCCGGCTCCTGGCGGGCCTCTCTCCTCTGCCTTGGGTTTCCCTGACTCCGGGAACCCGCTTGCTGCCTCAGCCTAGCACGGNGGAGCCCTGCTTTTGCAGGTCACCAGGGTCCAAGGTGCCTGGTTCTCAGCGGTGTCCTCTTCAACAACATGATTCTGGAACCACCGATCAATCTCCCTCTCAGATCCATGGATGCTGCGCAGCCTCCTGACCGTTTCCTGCAGCTCGGCCACCTGGCGTACCAGGTCATCAACCTGGGCGCACCGAGTGCACGTACTTACCTTTTCCTCAGGAAAGGGGTCTGGGCACTCTCTGCAAGACGCCACCTGCACTGAAGCCTCCGTGAGTGCCAGCTCAGTCTGGGTGGAGGTGTCAGCTGTCACAGGGACTTTCTCTGCAGAAGCAGTGGCTTTGGTTCTGAGATGAGTGCCCGCCATTTTGTCAGAGAGTAGGGGCACTTCCCTGGGCTGCAGACCCGCGAGCGGGCTGCAGAGGCCTCCCATGCGCCCTCCCTGCGCGAACTCCCGCGCAAACTGCCACGCCATGCCCTGAATGCCTCGCCACGCCATGTTTGCCCACCCTGGTCACTAGTGCTCCCTAGGGCCCTTTAAATCTCCCGCGGTTGCTCTGGCAACACCCAAGCCTCGTCAGCACCGCGTCAGCCTCGAAGGCGAGAGCTGCCGGCTCCTGGCGGGCCTCTCTCCTCTGCCTTGGGTTTCCCTGACTCCGGGAACCCGCTTGCTGCCTCAGCCTAGCACGGAGCCACCGAACTTCGTGCTAGCACCGCGGTGTGCCTCGCCTAAAATGAGTAGTCACTAGACTTGGGATATCTCCCAGAGTTTACCCTGGCCAGGCTTACAAATGATTAATCTAGCCAAGATAGATAAGAGTGAGTTTGGATTTGTGAAACACAACCAGATGCACCTCAGTGCACATGTCTATGTAGGGAAAGCTTAAATCTCCCATGTTATCCTAGATTCTGGGTCATGTCCGTCCAATGTCCACTGTAGTTTGATCTGTTACTCTTAAAAAAATCTGTGCTATCAGCAAAAGTCAGCACTCCCAGAAGCCTAAAGGGGAAAACAGTCATTTCTCAAGCAAGCAAATAAAACATTCTAATGCACAGTTCTGTTTCATTATAAAATATGAACAAATTATTCTGGGCTGGGTGTTAACAGGAAACAAAACGCAGGCAGCTCGTGCTTCTACAGCGATACCAAGAGTGGGCTTTTGGTGCACTTAGCACAGACACTTGGGGCTGTCCGTAACACCCCTGCAGGGCTGGCCATCGTGCCGTGGCACATGCCGCAGAGCTGGAACTGCAGCTGGAGGCCAGCGGACGCCCTGGAACATGCACAGCAGTGTGGACAGCTCTGCGTAGACAACTGAGCCCCATTGCAGGCTTTCAGAGGCTGGAGAGAAGAACCTCCCAAAATGTAAGACGGGGATAGAGGGAAATAAGAAAAAACAGATCTCGAACCAGAAGGCAGAGGCTGTAGGATGCATTATCAGTGAGGAGTCCCCTTCTATGAAGCCTGTCTCTCCTCACGTTCTGTATAGGGTAGAGTGTTCCATTTGGGGAGTAGGCACCTCCTAAAAGACAAGATGTTGCAGTGGTGACCATTCTGATGCCTTGTCCTTCTGTGGTTCTAGCTCTAAAGAAACAATTAAGCTTATTTTATTGTCAAGTATGGAACACATTGCTCTAACAGGCACCAATGGTGGAGACTGATGGAATGAGGATCATTTCCAGCTACATAGCAGAAAAGTACGTCTATGGGAAGGACCCGAAGGAGAGAGCCCCCTGTACTGTAACAACTCCTTTTTTTTGTTTGACAGACTACAATCCATACACCCTCCCTGTGTAACATGAGAAGAATAACCCAGCTCACAGTAACGTTCAGGGTGATTCAGCAGATTTTTACATAGTATGTTGACTTTGCCTGCAGGTGATGTCTACAGCAGTATTAATCAGCTAGATTAGACAGGCAGGGTGGTGCATGGGAGTTTATGCTTTATTGACTCTTTCAAGTCAACAGAGTTATCAGAAGAAAGCAGTCAGGAGTGCAGAGGGCAGTTTGTCTTCTGATGCCGCTCTTTGTGCACTGTCTCCTACAGTTGTCTTTTGCATGCATTTTCACCAGGTCAAATTCAGGGAAACATTTTTGACAGAGACTGAAAAAAAATCTTCTATGTCCAGGAATGGAATTCAGCAGAAAAAATGTCCTGAAGGAATATCCCACACACTAAGGAACGGAAGGTAGCTTATGAAGGATTCAAGCTGTCTTAGCTGATGTGACTTAAGTAAAGTGGCAATCTGTTAAAAGTAAAAAAACTATAAAGTATTAACAAATTTTGATTGCTATCAGAGTATTTTTTTATATCGTGGGAACTTTTCAGATTATTTTTAACTAGCAGGTTGCCAAACAATGAAAAAAGGAAGCATAAAATTTTCTGCTGGCACGGATGTTCGCAATGATTATGACCTCTTGTGAACCTTACATTTGTACATAGTCAGCATGAGTTAGAAATTTATTTTCTGTAGGTGAGATGTGACTATGCAAATATAATTGGTTTTATTTGTTTAAGAAGTAGGAGTTTTCCATTGGCAGAAAACTGTTTGCAATTCTCTTTGTAGGAGGTGTACAGACCTACATAATCTCAAGACAAAGCTACTGAGAGCTCAGACCGAGTTATACTGTGTACAAGGTAGGATTTTTGATTTTGGACTTGCTTACGGAACTAGTGTACTTGAAATGAAGTCAGTGAATGGGTTTTATGGGTGAAATACTTGTATGTACTTTCTTTACATGTATCAACTGCTTTCTAGGTGTACAGATTTAAGAAATTTAGATCTAAGAAGCGTGGAGTGCTTTCTCTTACCCCCTTCTTCCTATTGTAGAGAAGATGACATTATTTACAAAGGGAATATGGTATTTTTAGCCATTTGCTTTTGCTGCTGTTAATGCTTCAGCTTTATTGTTGACACAGTGTTAATAACTGTGAAGCTAGTATAAACTAGGCACTGTCTACATGGTTGCTTCTGATGTGCATACACTGGCTCTGAATGGGGATGGTGACACGCTGTTTAAAAACTGTTGCTGCGTTAAATTCCAGCAAAGAGTTGGAATTGAACTCAGCAGGTATTGCACTTTGGCTCTGTCTGTGGTAAAGGCAAGTCTAACGTGACCGGTGACAAAACTAAATTTCATGTCTTCAGGTGCTTGCCTAAAGAACTGAGACGAGCAAGGAGTGTTGTAAATGAGACTGAATTATTACCATGGAGGGGGGGGAAATCCTTCCCGTCGCTTTATAATGGAGCATAATGGCTGCTGGAGAAAGCACAGCAATTGCCGAGTTTATATCGTGTATGTAATTAAACAGTAAACTGTATCCTGAGATAATGCCAAAGTAAACAGAGCAGTTTATCTCGCACACCCTGCTTTTTGGTTGGAACAGAACACTTTGGGATGCAAATGCGTTTTTATTTGCTTGTTCTCTGACACGGGCGAATTGCTCTGAGCCGAGTTCTGTTTAACTGAACTGTACATACAAAAGACATCTTAAGGCAAAATGATACAATGCAGTCTCTCAATATAGTCTTTTACCTCCTCTACTAATTTGATGAGAATCTTGGACCATAAATCACTGGTTTCAAATAAGACAACTTTCCACAATGCCTGAGAACCAGTTAGTGACTCAAAACCAGCATTAGGAATATTTATTTTGCAAAACTTACTTCTTTATTCCAGACAGTAGGAAATCAGGCACGCAGAAACATGTCTGGGAAACCCAAGCTGCACTACTTCAATGGACGAGGCCGAATGGAATCAATACGATGGCTACTAGCAGCAGCCGGGGTTGAGGTTTGCCTTTGTTTTTTATACTAAGAACATGTGACAAATATGTATTTTTACTGTTCCTTATAAAAAATGTGACTGACCAGCAGTTTCAAGCTCTGCATTTAGTGCATTGCTGACCAAACCAACAATGACCACTAGCTTACCCAAAGCAGGGCGGCAAGTTCCGGTTTCACTTCCAAGCATCATGTGCCAAGCCTACTGGTAGCACCATAAATGCCTCTCCCCTGTAGCTAGTGAGAGCGAAAATTCAAAACCACAGCAGCAGAACCTGACTTCTTACCTTCCAATCACAGGGGTTGAGCACTTCCAATTCGGAAGACCTTCAGTTAAATCTTAATGCCCAAAATAGCAAAAAGCTATTATGCATGCTACAATGTATCTTATCCCTGAAGGTATACTATAAAAAGTGGAGTAATTGTTTTTACCTCTTAACACTTCCTGATATTAAACTGCAGAAGGAGTGTGGAGATCTGTATGTTTTAAGAGCTGTGAGTTTTTTGTCATGGTGATGGACAATGTGCCAGAGAGCTGCACGGGGCACGTGATCTCTGCGTCTTTCCTTTTGCCAGCTTGTGACAAAGGACCTATAACGCAGTAATGCTGTTGTGGTGTGAGTTCATCTATCCTTTCCTCTGCCTGCACCATCTCTTGCCAGCAATGACAACAGAAGCAGGCATGGTCCTCGTTTGCTCACCAGACAGAGTTTTGTGCCTTTTAGTCACCTCAGCTTTAGCCAAAATCTTACCTGCACAAAAATATGAATCACATGTGAGAGGGAAGAGGAGAGGATGTGACAGAGACAAAATATAACTTCCAAATCTGATCTATTTTTTTAAAAATAAAATTCCCCAAAACATAGCTCTTGGTGCCCTCACTTTCCCATGCAAAGCACAATCTAAAACATGCAGTGACAACACAACTTTTCTTCTGTTTCCTGCAGTTTGAAGAATGTTTTCTGGAAACAAAGGATGATCTGACAAAGTTACAGAAGGGTAAGTCTCCTTCACTTTTTAATAAGTAGATGATAATAACAATAGCAATAATAATAGTAGTAGTTTGTCTAAGAACACCTAAGAATTCTTATGTCTCTCAAAAAGAAAATCTAGACTGAAATGTACATGAGGTATCACAGATGCACACTGCAGTGTGTTAGATGGTATCATCCACCCAGTTGCTTCAGTCTTCACTGAATTACAGAAGCGCTGAGGTCAGAAGGTACCTCTCAAGGTCGTCTGCTTCAACCCTGCTCTTCAAGGAAGGCCACCTACAGCCAGTTGCCCAGGACACTAACCAGTTGGGTTTTGAGTATCTCTGAGGTTGGAGACTCCATAACCTCCCTGGGCAACCCGTCCCCGTGTTCAGTCGCTCTCATAGTAAAAGAGCCTTTCTTTAAGTTTAGATGATTGACTTTCCTGTGTTTCAGTTTGTGCCCATCGCCTCCTGTCCTACGACAATACAAGTTTTTGTCATCAGATTGTCTTGAAATTCATTAGCATTTTAGGTTGCCTACAAAGTCGTTTTTCTATAATCCATGTGAAACCAGAGTTCCAGATTTCTGAGTTTAACCTGTACCTCTGATGCGTTCCTGTTTCCCACCTTGCTATCTTTAGTTTCCATCTTTGTGGACATGATACTCACATTTCCTCCAAACCAAATTACATGTCTGTGCTCTTCCAGTTCACTTGGCTTTTCAAAGAAGTCTGAGCTAAGGTTGGCATTTGCAGTCTTGCTCTCCTTTAGGAACGATGACTTGATCCCCCTACCACCTGCCAGCTTTCAAGAAGTATTTTGAGACAAGCATAAATGAAAATGTACCCTAACAGCAGGCAGTTTCTCTGCATGCTTGCCTTACAGCGGCTACAAAGACGGATGTAGCTGATCAGTTACGTGAGTCAAGAAATAGGATTCCACAAAGCAAATACTCTGACTCACTTCTCTGATCAGTTCCTGGAGGCATTGTGACTTCTTCCTTGCTAGAATATGGCTTCTGCAGACCAGTAAGGGATTTACAAGGCTAGAGTCTCACACCAAGTGATATTTGGCTCTTGCAGGAATCTCATGAAACCCACCCATTATTCCCTGCTTCACACCTGTACAGATGTATGTCATCGTATAAAGCCAATATAGTAGTCACAAAGATAACATTATATGCATTTATATACACATTATATGTTGGCAAGGCCTTAAATAGTCCAGATTTCTATAACACTTACCAAAGCATGACAGAAACTGGCTCATTATGGGTCAGATCCTTCAGTCCCTCTCATCTGTATTAACCTCCATGAAAACCACCTGAGTTAGGGCCATGCACGGCCAGACTTGTCTTTTTCAGTCTATGACTGCTAAAAGGTCTGCATTTTCTGCTTCTTCAGATTTGAAGAAACTTCAAGAAGCTGATTACTTTAATATTACATTATTAACATGACACTAAGAAATGGTTCTTGGCTTCATGATAAGCTTTTTTTCACACCACGTTATGAGAGTGAGGAAGACTGCCACAAATAAAAAAACCAATACCGGTGGTTACTTTGCCAAACGCCCACTAAAGCTTCTCATTCAGAGACTGAATGTCTCCTTGTCTTGTCCCCTTTTCCCTAGATGGATTCCTGCTGTTCCAGCAAGTGCCTATGGTGGAGATTGATGGGATGAAGATGGTGCAGAGCAGAGCTATTGGCAACTACATAGCAGCAAAGTACAACCTCTGCGGGAAGGACCTGAAGGAGAGAGCCCTGTACTGTAACAGTCCCATCTTTGTTTGCTAGGCTACAGTTCATACTGCCTCTCTGAGTAACACAAGAGTATCCCAGCTCACAGTTAGATTCAGGGCAATACAGCAGCTTTTCATGTAGCACATGTTGACCATGACCGTGGGTGACATCTACAACAGTAATAACCAGCTAGGTTAGATGGGCAGCATGGTGCAAGGGAGTTAATTAAGGTCAAAAGTCAATACAGTTATCAGAAGAAAGCAATCATCACGAGCGCAGAGGGCAGTTTGTTTTACTGATGCTGCTTTTCCTTTTCTCCTGCAGCTGTCAGCAGCAGGCATTTTCATCACATCAAATTCAGGGAAATGTCATTGATAGAAACAAAAAGATTCTCTGTCTAATAACCAGGAATTAGAACTAGAATTAACAATTGGTTATCAAAGGCACATGCTTTAACCTGAAGTATTTTTAAATGCTGCAAGTTAATTAGCACAGGTAAACGCATCTCAAGGTATTTGTTAGAAATTGTATAAACCCACTGTTTAACTTAGCATTTCTGATTGGATTTTTAACACAAGTTTGGATGATGCACATGCCAATTTTGTACTTGGGTTCAAAAAAACTTAATACAGAGAAATATCACCCCTAGTGAAAAATGGTAGGGGTACAGTCTTCTAGTTGTTGGTTAGGCACTTTGCTCGTTTTTCACCCACGCCCTTCGAAGCTCCTACACTCCTGGGGTATCTGCTCCAAGCTACGCCATTAGCTATTGTGCTATTCAGACCTACTGTGTTTGACTTGACCAACTGGATCTATTCCTTTCAGAATTGATATGTACGTGGAAGCAGCAATAGATCTGAACGAGTTACTCATGACCCATAGTTTCCAACCAGCGGATAAAAAGGAGCAACATCTTGCTAATACTGTGGACAAGGCCACAAACAGATACTTCCCAGTCTATGAGAAGGTATGTGGCAAAGATGTAGATTAATACTGTTTTCCTGAAACTCCATCCTCAATCTACACAATTTTTATTGAGGAAAACAGAGAAGAAAAATTACCACTTAAATATAAATGCGATGGTTTTAGTGGGGTTGGGTCGAGGATGGAGACAGGACACTACCGAGGGGACAGAAGGCACTGCAAATCTGGGCGATATGCAGAGCTGTAAAACCCCAGGCCACACTGAGCTCCCCAACTGTCCACGTTTCAGCCTGTATATTGTTTCAGACAAAAGACACTATAGCATCAGCTTTTACATAAAGCTTCCTCCTGAAGCGTAGAACCCCCTGTACGATACATGCCATGTAAAGCATTACAGCTCCTTCTGTAACAAAAAGGAGGGTGGATTAGCTGGGTGCGAAGATCACAAGGCACGGGTTACACAGAGAGCTCCCGATGCCACATTCCCAAAACTGAAGAGGAAACAGGTGAGAAGTAAGGGAGCTGCCCATAATTTGAAAGAGTCCAAGGTACTCTTACTACGCTCTGGGCCAAACTTAAGCCTCTTGTAAACTTTGTACAGGCATTTGCAGTGGTGGTTGTACCCCATAGAGCTTAGCCTTCAACCCTTCAACCCAGCAGTGCTGATTACAGGAGCTACAGAAGTGAAGGCAAAAGGGGTACAACTGAGCTGCCAGAAAGAAATGCAGAAGAGAGGGGACTGATAAATTATGCCTAGGGTGACAGTGTGGTCAGATCACCCATCTGTACTACAGATGTTCTTACTGCATTTCCTTCTTTAAAGGGTAACTCCATGCGGTGTATGACCTTGCTTTGAAGATATCATAGTAAGTCACACAGAGGAAAAAAAAAAATCACATCTGCTTCTGGTTCTCTGATTTTAGGTTTTGAAAGACCATGGACAAGACTTTCTTGTTGGCAACCGATTTAGCCGGGCAGACGTGCAATTACTTGAAACCCTTTTAATGGCAGAAGAGTGCAAGCCTGACATACTTGCCAAATTTCCTCTCTTGCAGGTAACTGAACGGACAGTTTTAATGGACAATGAATCAAAGAAGGACCACTGATTTAAACTGAGAAATACAGGGGAGTGGGAGAGTGAGGGAAGAAGTGAAAGACAAAACCAAAATCAAATATCCTACGTACTTTTAGCTGGCCTCAGATACTCACGGTTATTGCTGCCTTCTGTCACTGTAGCCACAAAAGCGTAACAGGATGAAGCACACAGATTATTCTGCAGGATCAACCCATAATGTTACTTTTAGAGCATGGATAACATCTAAATGTCTGGCAGTTACCATGGTTCTTAAGTACAGTGCTGTTTTGGTTTTGTTTTGCAGAGTTTTAAAGCAAGAATAAGCAACATCCCCACAATAAAGAAATTCCTGCAGCCTGGCAGCCAGAGGAAACCACCACTACAAGAAAAAGACATACCGAAAGTGATGAAAATTTTCAACTGAGCAGCAACCTAAACCTACAGAAACTCTTATTTCATTGTCTTCGTGTTTGCTGATGGCGGCAAAGTGAAATTAATCAAAATAGTGAAAAGGTTTCTGATCTCTCTTTCCTTAGCTACAGCGCTGGTTTTAGCCTACTGCAAACAATTCCAGAGCAAACATACATGAGTGTATCTGCAAATGAAATAAATCACTAAATTAGAGAGTACACTGCACAACACAGGATGTATTAAATTACCTGAGATTGCTTGAAATAAAGTCTTACTATTGACACTCAAAACAGTTTGTTCCGTGATTTCTTGCTGCTACTTTTATACTTAAAGGCTCTCTGGTTCTGTCTTTCTGGCATTCCCAAGAGTTGCTGGAAAACGAAGAGAGCTTAGCCCAAACAGTGGGTGATGCATCTGTTCTGGGAAATGCCAGGAAAAGCCTGCAGGTTCTGGTTTGACGGGGATCACAGGTTTGGATTCAGCTTTCCTCTGAACTTAACTCGGAGTACGCCGAGACCAGGGGTCCTACTGCACATCTGTTTTGTCCCGAGACATTTAAACTCCTGTATTGTAGCTTCACCAGTATTTCCTTTAACAAAAGGTCTACTGTAGCAGCTAAAGGCACTTTGCAGGCTTGACTGACCTGGATGCTTGTCACCAACTGTAAAGCTGAAAACTTATTGTTTGAGGAAGGAGGAGCCCAATTGGTGTCAGGTGTTAGCGAGACCTTGAAATGTAGGATGTCATGTTGACTTTAGTTGCTTTATATTAAACTCAGTTAAATATAAGTTGTACATAAGTTGTACATTGTAATCACTTAAGCTCTGCTACCAAGAGGCTGGTAAGAAAGCCGAACACATAAATATGTATATTATTTAAACACCAAACCAACTACATATGTAAATGCCACAGCAAGTGCCCTAAGAACACCTAATGCTCCAATACTGGCGGTTTTAAACTGGGCAAACTCAGGGCACTAAAACTCTTGCTGACACCAATGTTTTTTTTATAACAAATGCCAAACAGTTTCTAGAAACAAGAAAGGAAAAAAACCCCAACATTTTTCAGCAGCAGTGCATGTATTCACTAGAGTCGTCGTTCATAGGCAAGAGCCGCTTCCCTCCTGCCTCACCAAAGCGTTCAGGCAGCTCTCAGCAGCTGCCGACCGCTGTCAGAAACTCGAGTGGGTAACCTCGGCCGTGGCTGCCGACTTTCTGCCGCGCAACCTTCCCGCACAGCCAGGCGGTTTCGTGAGCCTGCCCGCAGACCCCGACCTTCGGCCGCTCAGCACCGGAGCCCCCGGCACACGGACGGCTCGGCACCCCTCGCACGGCGGCTGTGGCCCAGGCCTCTCCCCGGGCCGCACCATCCCCACGACCCCATCGCCGCCTCGGCGGCCTCAAAGCCTTTGCGCAGCCCCCTCGCACCCCAGCCGCCGTGTCCCCCTGGGGCGCACCCGCGGCACCACGCCGACATGGAAGCCAGCCCAGCGGACGAAGTTGCGCTGCACCTGCCGTGGCCGGGTGCGGCTGCCTCTAGGCGGGCGGGGTGGGGCGGCGCGGGTATTTCTCGGAGAGCCGGCTGGGGAGGGGGATCTGTCAGCGGCGCGGACTATGCAGACGGTACTGCCGGCGGCGGCGGGTTAGGGGGACGGCCGGTCCTTGGCCGGCGGGGGAAGCGGGCCCAGTGTGAGTTTTTGCTGCGAAGTACGGCGTGTGGTGGCGCGGCGCGGGGGCTGGCAGCTGCCCTTCCCCCCCACCCCCACCCCGGGCAGGGCTCTGGGCCGCCGGCCGCGCCGCCGTGTGCTGCCCCCTCCGCCGCCGAGCGCCGGTGGGTCTCGCGTTGCTCGGCGGAGCCGCAGGAGCGGGTTTGCCGCCGTGGCTACGGGGGGAGGGAGGGCAGGGCCGCGCCGCCTGCCCTCTCCACGCCCCCCGCCCTCTCCACGCCCCCCGCGCAGCCGGGAAGCAGCCGGCCTGCGGCGGCTGGGGGCGGCCGGACGGGGCCCTTGCCCGGGGGGGGGGCGGGGTGCGTGACAGAGCGGTGTGCGTGACAGGAACACGCGTGAAGGAGTGCTCCTCGGAGACGTTTGCCCTCGGCTGCCCCCCGCTCTGTCCTGCTGCAGGGACCCAGGCCGGGCTGGGTGGGCGTTTGCGTCCGGCCCTGGGCAGGATCAGCAGGGAACCTGAGGGGGAATTCCTGTTTTGAGTTAAAAGTTTTAAAGTCTTTCGGGGTGGTTTGGCTTTTGCCTCGTTAAAATGCTCCTCCTAGCTCGGGTGGTGGAAGGAGAGCTTGCTGAATCCAGACCTGGCCTGAGTCCCAGTAGAAGCCACACGCTGGTGAGCAATTACAGTCTTAAGGTGGTCTCAAGACCCTGCCGGGCTTCGTGCAGTTCGGGGGCCGTGCTGTAAGGTCCTTCTGCTTGAGCAGCACCCTGCGAGCTTTGTTCGAGGAAAAAAATGTTGCAGAGAGCTACTCTGGGGTCCACATCCAACTAGGAAGAAAGTTTTAAGATCTTGCAGCATGTCCATAACCAGTCATGGACAGGTTATGTTGATACCTGGGCGTTGTTTCCACTGACACTTGCTCTGCTCTTCAGCTTTCCCAGCTGTTTGGAGTGCAGCACTGAGCTGACAGTGGCAAGCAGAGCTCTGGGTGGGCTGATTTTTATCAGCTCTACCTCTGCTTCTGGGAGAGATCAGGGAAGTTTGCTCTTTCTGCTTGTGCTAGGCTGTGTTTCCCAGCCTTGATCGCATGTGCTGGAGATCAGAGTGCTTGTCCAGTCTGTGAGGACCCGAGTGCAGTCTGCTGCAGATGAGACTGTCATCTGCTTCCTGAGTGCCAGGGAACGAAGTATTTTTGACATACGGAAGGTTGAGAGCTCTTTCACTTGGTATGGTATATGGGAACTAGAAATGGAGTGCAGGTCATGGTCTTCTGTGAGTAGGGCCTGGTAAAGTAGCTGTGATAAGGCACTTCCCTGAATGCCTTATTTATGCGCCCTGTTGCTGTTCAGGTATTAGGAATCTAGCTAGGCATTGAGCAGCTCTAGACTTGATGACAACTTTAAACCATCAAGACATAATCAAGTCTTCATCAATGAACACATATTTATTTGTCAGGAGAACTTTGTTGGAAAAGACTGAGGCATCTGGGGATATAGGCGTTGCTAGGGCTAGGTGGAAGCTGAGCAGCAGTTTTGAAGACCTGTGTTTTGGACTGAGGCACCAGATTTGTCCTGCGAGTCCAGCCCCTAGTAGAGCAATGCTATACATCCAACACAAAGGACTTCACAGGAGGAGGCCAGGGGTGCAGTCTCCCCTCACACTGTTACACTGTTTGTGCTTCTTCATTAATGCCTTTGGTATTATGGGCAAAGTTTCCACTTTGTGGCTCAATTATGTATGATTCTATATGATTCTATGTACTGTGAAGGCTATGCAATAATAAACTAGCCTGCCAGTAAACAGATAAAACCTTGGCTTAACGATGAAGAACTCTTGTTAGCCTGTGAGTCTGTCCTCTTATGAAATCTGCTTTGTTCTTCTGGGGCCCATTAGTGGTAAGAGTACAGTGTTAGCTTTGCTTCCAGCACCAGGCAAGCTCACATCAGCTATGGAGTTCGTACTATGGCATGTGACTGCCTTTGGTGTTAGTGAAACTTGAAAGGACAGTGTTTAATCCCAGTGCCATCTTCTGGTGGGCTGACTTCAGCAGCCTGCTGCGGGGGCATTGACCAGGCCTTGTCTGCCAAACAGAGGTCATGGTCTCGTTTGGTTTTGATTTTAAAGTTAAGTTTTCAGTGCCAATAGGATATAAATCCCTGTTACAGTTTTAACTGTTGTTTGTAAAATTGGAATGGGTCTTGAAGTCATTCTGCATTCTCTATAATGGATATATTGTGATTTGGCTAATGGTCAACACAGAACTAGCTAAATGTGGAGGACAGCAGGCCTGGCGAAAGATATGCTGGCATATATATTGCTGTTGTAAGCTCATACGTGTAAAGGCATAGCAGCATGAAATGTCATAACAAGAGAGGTGAAGATAATGCTCGTATCTCTGGGCTGGTGTTCTTAAGAAGCAATCATTTGACATATAGTACATTTTCCAGTCTGGCGTGGCATGGATGCTGTCACAAAACCCAACACCTGCTGAGGAGATTGCATCACTACTAGGTTAAAAATGTATTTATTTAGGGATACCTTACAATTCTGTTACGGTTATAAAGCTCTCATGAGCTCTAATATTTTTTAAAGATATGTATATGATTTAGTAGATGCTTATTACATTCTGTCATGATTCTTTTTTGAATTGCTGCATATTCTGCTGGTAGTGTGTACTTTCT
>VZSC01010547.1:345748-363120 GCA_013398225.1 Steatornis caripensis | reverse complement strand
TTTTTTTTTTTTTTTTTTTTTTTTTTTTTTTTTTTACTAATCCACATGAAACGTGGCTGCATCTAGCCTGGGTATCTAGGTCTTGATTGCCCTTCTACTTTCACATTCATCCAACTGTATTTAGTAGTTTGGAGCAAAACATTTTAAATGCTAATTTAAAACATGCTTTCTGTAAATCATCTTCTTGAATTTATCAGGAAACAAGAACTGTGAAATCATGGTGGGGAAACCCAAGCAGCACTACACCAAGGGAAGGGGGAAGATGAAGTCAGTCTGATGGCTGTTAGCAGCAGCCGGGGTTGAGGTTTGTATCATTTTTTATAAGGTGAACCGATTAATCTATGATTTAAATAATTATTTGGAAAGGTTTCTCAATTACGTCTACACTTAGAGATATGCAAAACATCACATTGTGATGCAGAATGCTTAGATTCAGTGATACAGTCTCTCATGTTGTATTTATTTAATGTATTCCTTGAGCAACAGTTGCCTTGTAAAAGGATTTTAACATATAAAGATAATTGTTAAGTGTCATTTTTGAAACGTGCTTTAAGCTGAGGAGATCTTAAATTGTTGCTACAGACTAAAACTGTGTATCCCTGACTTTTTCTGAATGCTCATTACTTCTTTGTGTCTCATGATTATTCTCAACTGAATGACCCTGCGTACCACGTGGAAAAACTTGAGAACATTACCTCCAAATAAAATGCTTTTCATTCTTTGTGTCAGGACCTGAGTAGGATAAATCAGCAAAACTGCCCTGAAGGCAGTGGGGGAGCTATCTAGATTTGCATCAGGTGAAAACCATCCTATGGCATCTTAATTTCTACATGTAATTTTTGTTTGAATACGGTGCTTTGAAACTATTTTCTCTGAAACTGTTTATACTGCCTTGGAAATAAAAGGCTTTTTTAGTGCTGCTCACTTGTGAATGTTGCTGGCAGAGAAGCTGCAGAGCACGAGTGCTGAGGAAACCAAGATCTTGCCGTCTTTCAAATGTCCTTATTCAAAAAAAAAAAATTGCCAGCAGGGGGAAAGAGGGAGATAAATACTGTGTAACCGAGGCATAACTTATTAAAAATTTTTCAATATTTCACGTGATACCCGCTGCTTTTAAGTGAATGATGATTTGGTGTCTGTTAATTGTTTGTGCAGGCAAATAGACTGGTCTTTATAATGAAGGAAACTTTTTTGAAGTGTGAAGCATTGTACATTACTGTGGAGTTGGGGACACTGGGTTATTTGCTGGAGCAGAGATGCAGAATAGGAGTAGGGGGGCAACACAATCATGAGAATTGTGGGGAATAGTGTGGAGAGGTGGAGTCTAACCTCAGACTCCCTTCCACTTCCCCGTTCCCTTTAGAGTGACAGCGTTGTTTTCTATCTTTGCTTTTCAGTTTGAGGAAGAATTCGTAGGAACAAAGGAAGACCTAGAAAAATTACGCAATGGTGAGTCTGTAAACTGTGCCCTAGACGTAAGTTCACACCAATATAACAAAAGGACAACAGGTGAGATTTTTGTAATACCTCCAATATGATGTGACATGTAAAGAGAAGATTTGAGAGACCTGCTTGCTGATGGATGCTTTCATCCCTTAGAATTGGAAATATCTTGGTGCGTTAACCAGGTCTCTTTCTCAGATTCACTGTGGTACTGGAGCAGTCTGAGTGGTTTGCTTCCTGTTCTTTCCTAGATGGACTCCTCATGTTCCAGCAACTGCCCATGGTGGAGATCGATGGGATGAAGATGGTGCAGACCAGAGCCATCCTCAGCTACATAGCAGCAAAGTACAACCTTTATAGAAAAGACCTGAAGGAGAGAGGCTGGTATGGTAACAGTGCATACTGTCCTTACTAATGCTCTTCCATGATTTTTAATAGTTATGAGAAAACAATTGCTGTGAAATATCTGCATATAAAGATGCATATATATCTGCCAGTGCTTTATCTCCTCAGATCGAGGGACTGGGTGAATGGACTTTGTGACTGGTAAATGATTGTTAATTGTCAGCATAGTGAGAATGTTATGGCTGCCTTCAGGGTCATTTGATTTCACAGTGACCAGAAGTGCATTATGTTTCTGGGCAACTGCAGGACCATAATACAATAACAAAGGCTAAGTATGCCTCTTTTTCTTTTTTCCTCTTTAAACCGGAAAACTGTAGAAAAAAATACAGCTGTAGTAGGGAAGGATGGCAATAGTGTCTTTCAGAGTTCTAATTTCCTTTTTTCAAAATCTAAAGAATCTTTCGTAGCTCATTTAAAAAAAAGGCGTGTTCAGTAGCTTAGTGCTACTGAAAGTTAAACCAATATTTTCCTAATATTACCTTACTGTGTAAGCTGTGGATACTTTTCATTGTCGTAATTGAAGGGCTAATGCAAACCCAAAAATCCTTGTTTACTCTTTCTTTAAAAAAAAAAGTCATGTAAAAGTTCCGTTAAGTCCTTAACCTAACTGACTGTAACACGTACTGTAAAGGGTTTATTCTGTGATTATGAAGGGGCAGCTTCAGAGTTTGTGGGGATTATTATGGACTGGCATGTCTCAGCTGGCAATTGACAGCCGTTTGTTGCCAGGATCTTTTCATTATTAGACCTCAAAGCTATTTTTTTTTCCTCCAGCGTGGTTTGCATATGTGATCTTTTCTCCCACAGCATAGATGAATACGTTATCAATGTAAAACAATGTGAACTCCACTTTAAATACGTTAGCTGCAGAGTCTTATTTATACCTTGCTTGTGGCAGACACTGTGAGCCTGTTCATAAACATCTGTGCTTTGAAAAAAAACTGACTTAGAATCAAAGTGGAGGGGAAAAAACTAGTGTCTTATGTTGCATTCACTAATAAGCATTTTACTCTGTGATCATTTCAGCATTGTATTTCAGGAAAATAACCAAAACGGAATGTTTGAATGATAAAAGTGAAATAAAAACATTTCTTTCAGGATTGATATGTATGTGGAGGGAACAACAGACCTGATGGGAATGATCATGTATCTCCCTTTTCATCCAGCTGACGCAAAAGAAAAGAATCTTGCCTTAATGATTGAAAGAGCTACAACCAGATACTTTCCTGTTTATGAAAAGGTGTTAAATCACCAGTAGTCCACAAAGACAGTAGAGTCGGGTATAGGTTCCCTCCCATCCCACTCCCCTGGCCCCACACACCTACTTTCCAGAAGGCGAGTGACAGTACAACTCTGGAACTGTGTGATGGAGCCAGGATTCAGCAATGTGAAAAGAGGGCCACAAAAATAATATTCTGCTCGTTTCGGTACTGAGTATCTTTGCTGTCTTCTTCAAGACTCCTCAAAGAGCAGATCCTACTTTATAAACCTAGCTTAGTGGCTGACAGCTCATAGCATTTTGCATAAATGCACCATTTAAATACCTGTGCCAGCCTTCACAAATTATTGCCTGAAAGTCTATACACTCTTGCTGTTCAGAGTTAAATATAATTGTGTTTTATAATTAAGGACCTAATTCTGTGATCTTTCTCAAACCCATTGCTTAAATATATTATACTTACAGACTATTACGGTCTTTTTCTGAATTGGTATTTGGGCATCCTTAGGTATGCGCAGAGAGGCTCTGCAAACAGGATGTATCTAGCTTAAATGCATAAAGCAATTATTTACTGGCTGGCATGCATTAAAGAGTTAGCCTCTAACGAGCTACGAGGTAAGGCATTGGTATGCTTGCCACCACCACAGAGCACATGAAGAGTCTTGCTCGGCTAGGCAAGAGTTGGTCAGGAGAGGACGGACTGTTCTTTCCTTCTCCCTGGAACATAGCCTGGATGTTGCTGAGTTGCCATGTTCTACCAACTTGCTGTTTGTTCTGTTGTTTTGTTTTTCCCTTTGTCATGGTTTAACCCCAGCTGGCAACTAAGCCCCACACAGCCGCTCACTCGCTCTCACCCACAGTGAGACGGGGGAGAGAATCAGGAGAGTAGAAGTGAGAACTCATGGGTTGAGATAAAGACAGTTTAATAGGTAAAGCAAAAGCTGCATGCACAAGAAAGCAAACCAAGGAATTCATTCACTGCTTCCCATTGGCAAGCAGGTGTTCAGCCATCTTCAGGAAAGCAGGGTGCCATCATGCGTAATGGTTACTTGGGAAGACAAACGCCATCGCTCTGAACCCCCCATTCCTCCTTCTTCCCAGAGCTGAGCTGTATTTCTAGCTTGAATCCTTGATTCACAGGCAGCTGAAGTCCATTAAAAAAAAAATACAGGACTTGATGCAATGTCTTGTGCCTCTTTATCAGAGCCTTAAATTGGTAAAGCAAAACCCAGAGAGGCTGCCCAGTGGGGAAAAAAAAAATATAGGCTCTACAGAGGGATCTGGACAGGCTGGATCAATGGGCTGAGGCTAGCCTTATGAGGTTCAACAAGGCTGAGTGTTGGGTCCTGCACTTGGGTCACAACAACCCCATGCAATGCTACAGGCTTGGGGAAGAGTGGCTGGAAAGCTGCCCAGTGGAAAAGGATCTGGGGGTGTTGGTCGACAGCCAGCTGAATATGAGCCAGCAGTGTGCCCAGATGGCCAAGAAGGCCAACAGCATCCTGGCTGATATCAGAAATGGTGTGGCCAGCAGGACTGGAGCAGTGGGAGACCTTATTGATCTCTACAGCTACCTGAAAGGAGGTTGTAGTGAGGTGGGTCTTGGTCTCTTCTCCCAAGTAACAAGCAATAGGACAAGAGGAAACGTCTTCAAGTTGTGCCAGAGGAGGTTTACATTGGGTATTATGAAAAATTTCTTCACCAAAAGGGTTGTCAAGCATTGGAACAGGCTGCCCAGGGAAATGGTTGAGTCACCGTACCTGGAGGTATTTAAAAGATGTGTAATCTGGTGCTCAGGGACATGGTTTAGTGGTGGACTTGGCAGTGCTATGTTTACGGTTGGACTTGGTTGTAAAGGTCTTTACCAACCTAAATGATTCTGTGATTCTGTAATTCTGTAAATTGCATAAGCCAGCACTTGGTAATAAAAGTTCCTATAGCTCCACTGCCATACCAATGGAGGGCTGTGCTGAGAGAGATTGATTGCACACATTAATCTTCCAAAGATTTGAAGTCTGATAACATAATTACTAAAGCTATTACAAAATAAAAAAGCAAATTTAGACACTAGCATTCTTCAACCCTGTGCCTAAGTGGCATAAACCACTGTTACGATATGTTGTAGTGTGTATGCTCACTGGAGGAAACTCTTTACCATATGTGAACAAGGATTATTTTAAAGACACAGCTAAACTTTTCCATGATTTTTGCATTAATAATTTTCCTTCTGTACCAGCTGTTTAAGTTGTCCATTGATTCAGCTTACCAAGGTTTGCAGTCCACATGTTATGCAAGCCTGACAGAGAATATGCCTAGCTATAAGTGTTCACTTTAAACACTTAGCAGCCAGATAGAGCGGCAAAAGGTAATACAAAAATACTGCAGGCAGTCTGATTCCGATGCTGTATTTGGGAGTTCCCATATGGCTTTGGACAAGCTGTGGTGGGCCTTGTTAGAGCTGTATAGGAAATAACTACATGAAGGTGTCAGCCTTGCCTCTGTCAGGGGTTACTGCCTCTTTTACAGTAAAATTGGCAGATGGGACTGGAGAAGGAATTGGCTTCCAAAGTTAGAGTCTTAGTTTGTCCTAGTTTTAGTGCATGTTTGTTAGTGGTTTAAGCGGTAGCATTACAGTATGTTAGGCACAGACACGTTTCCTTCTGCTTCTGCTACAAGGGTGATATTCTTCAGCAAAAAGGTAGACTGGAGAGCTGGTAACTGCTCTGAAGCTGTGCTACAACATTCACAACTTGTCTGTTACAGCTACTAGTAGCTTTGGCAGGCTGTGATTCTTGCATCAGTTTTGCATCAATGTTTAATCATGTGGCTGCTGAAGATAAGACTATGGTAGTGTATTACCAAGCTGTGCCTTATAAATGTAAACTGCATAGATGTATTCTATAGCTTGGATCATGCAGCTGGTCAATGGTAATCACTGAAATAGAATAAACTTCTAAATTAGAGTAGAAGGCTGATTTGGACCTGTTGAGTCCAGAAAGTTGTATTTCATGGAACAATTATGTGAAATAAAATATGCTGATACTTTGTGTTTGTTTAATTACAGTACATTCCTGGTAGGGTAAAATGTTTCAGCTGTAGCTTTCAGAGCAGTGTAGAAAGCCAGCCCCCCCACCCTCATCCCCACTAAACTGCAGGAGAGAAGAGCCACTCCATAAAAACGGGGAAGTAATTTAAAATCAGGCCTAGAATCTTTCAGTTTTGCTCTGTAGGTGGTCTCCTAGATCAAAGTTCACTGTCCCTCTGTTGTATTTCACTGCGTTGTCTCTGTACTTTCAGAGGTGCAGTTTAAAAATAAATATTTTAAAAATTTAAAAAATTAAAACTCATGATCCTAAGTGTATGGACAAAACTAAGAAACTTGTTTAATGCCCCTATGAGTATCTTACAAGAGATTTCTGTTCACTGAAAGGTCTAAGTAAATGTGTTTAATTAGCCTGATGTGGTTTTCATCCATTGAAACCATCTTGTCCCTTGTTCTTGTTTTTGCTTGCTTGGTCACAGAGGAAAATGCCACTTGGTTGTTTTTTTCTAAGATTTTACCTTCTCCAGTCATTTCTCAAGTAGTTGTAAAGAGAACAGCACTGGCTGCTTACCTTTGCAGTAAAAGAGTTAGTTTTATCTCAGCGGTGCTTATAGCATTCACTACCATCTCAGATTCCTCACCCTCATTTCGTGGGGAACCATCATTGTCCCCTTTAACAACAGTGCCATGGACTATTCTTCTTGTGGTTAGTTTTTCTCAGCAGGACTCGAACTGGTTGGACAGAGAAAACAGTCAAACCAGTGTACATACAGATCTGCTGCCCAGCAAAGTTAACTCCTTTTCCGACTTGTGCATAAGAAGAGCTTCCCAAGACTTTAATGTATCTCAGAGGTACAAACCAGAAACGCCCCAGAAATCTCTGCCCAGATGAGCTTCCCAAGACTTTTACGTTAACATTACCTAGGCAGCTGAAAGCAGTAGTCTGCCATGCCCACTGCAGTACTCAAGTTTCATTGAGCTGCACCTCTGTTCCAAATAAGTGCTGTGATTGCTGAACCATCACAGAGGCTGGCACAGGGACTTGCTGAGAACACTACTTGTTGGGCTGCTCAGGAATTTCAGAAAAAGCTTCTAGATTATTTGGGCTTGGAGAACCCCTTCCCCCATGGGGTAATTCAGAGAACGCAGAGAAGGCTCAAATCTGGATATGCTGAAAAATACACAATCTTACTGCTTTTAGGATGTGGGGTAGCAGCAACTGCAGGATGGTGGCTTCTGCATTTCAGCACTAGGTTGCCTAAACTATTCATTGGAGATTCATCTAAGGTGGGATTTACCTTGTCTACAGCACAAGTGTCCAAATCAGCAGTTGTCACCTGAGCCTGTACACGGCAGTTCAATTCCTCTGATGTGCCTTGAAGTTCCACTTCAGGGTGAAATGAACCGCATCTTATGTGTCCAGCCACCATCCCACTCTGAAATCCCTAGCACACCAGCTCAATTGCCTGTAAGCCTGGTAAGACCTGGAGATTGATACCAACATTTCGCAAAAGATTCCAGAGGTGGAGGCTGTGGTTTGGATTTGGTGGGGGGAGGGAGGGTTGCCTATTATTTTTTGTCAGATGTGCCTTAGAGTTGCTCACACCACCTTGTCCCCACCTAAGCCCCTGTCAAGAATAAGAAGCTTAGTATTCTGCTGATGGATTTGCACAGCACTGAGATCTGATGTATGAGAGCCTTCATAAGCAAGGCCTGCATGAAAAAAAAAAGCATCAAAATTTCTCTTTGTCTTCAATGCTGCACTCGCCCATGTTCAGTTTCCTAATGATTTGGCTGCACGTTCCTGTGCACCAGCAGTCTCAGCCAGCCTTTCAGACCCAGGGAATATTTATTTTCTTTGCAAACCAAAGCAACTTCAATCCCTGAAAAGTTTATGGCTTAATACTCTCCTTTGATTACAGGGAGGCCTTCAGCAAGATGATCTGTATAAGCCCGCAACAGCAAACCTGCAACAGAGTATTGAGACTGAGAGTTTACAACCCATTTCCGCAAGACGGTGAACCTTCCTGAACTGTGGTTCACGTCAGTGGGAATTTACAGCATGGCACATATTTTACACCGGTAGTGAGTACAGAGCAGATCACCAGACTCTTCCATTGACAAAATGGCTCATTAGTCTGCATAAAAAACTGAGAAGTTTTGAACATTTCGTGTTTTATTTGAACACTGATACAGTTTTTCATATTTAGGACCAGTGAATGTGGTGTCTGAAAGAAAGGTGGTTTTTCTAGTGCGACAGACACAGTACAGGTCTCTGCCTTTACTGATTAGTAACTGACAATATGATTAGAATCGATTACTTAAATCTCAGAAGCTACAAAATCATGGCTCAATACAATATACCTTTTCAGCATAAACATGTATTTATACATATTCTTCTCTCAGAGATACAGTACAAGACCAACCAAATTTCTTGGGGTGCTCAGCACCCCTAAAAGAGCTCAAACTTACAGAGAAAGATCCCTTGAGTTAACAGACTGCTTAAACAGAAGTAGATCAAAATATATCCTCAACAAAAAGTTTTAGTTTTTTAAAAAAGCTTGCAAAATATCAGCGAATGTCAATAATCAAATTACAGGTACAGATCATTTACAGAAAAGATAAATGCAACGTAAGACTTGTGTTCAAACTCGTCTTTCAAGTATGGAGAGCTGGCTGTTTGTTCGGTGGGCACAGCAGTTATACTTCAGTTCTTAAGTTGCTAAATTCTCCTACAGCAGCATAAACACAAGCCTCAAAATCATCAAAAGGCTGCAAAAAAAAAAAAGGAAACATAAATATGGTTGTGCATGAACAAACCAGTGAAAGTCATCATTACATAACACCACACTCATATGACACTAGAGCCTCTAGTAAGCAATCTTTCAAAATGTCTAAACCTATAGCCTCAGTGTCTGCTGAAACACACAGTCCACCTAGGCTGGAAAAGCGATCCACAGTGGAAAATAACATTTTCCAGACTAAGTCCTGATTCTTACATTTTTCATTTTGAAAATTTGCATCTGATTTTTTTCCTCTCTGTATGTAATTGGAGTAAAACAGATGACGGTGTTATATTAAATCTGGTAACAACAAAGTGACAGTTGTTATTCCTTCAGAAGATGGAGATTCTGACTTACAGTTGAAAAATGTTTTGAGTTACAGACTCACTGGGGAAAAAAAAGTTTTGACTTACTCCGTAATTTAATTCCAAAATAATAAGTACAGAAAATTATGTTTTCCAGAATGCCAAAATAAACAGCAGCAATAAAGCAGTCAGAATGGTTAGAAACATCATTTGCAGTAATACTGACCAAAGCTCTTAGGTCATGTCAAAAATGTCCTAGTTTTCAAAGGTGCTGAGCTTCCCGTAGTTTTGAATGCAGCACTTCTAAACCAAAGTGTTGGTCTTTTTTAAGAATCACAGAATGGTTTGGGTTGGAAGGGACCTTGAAGATCCCATGGGCAGGGACACCTTCCACCAGACCAAGTTGCTCAAAGACCCATCCAACCTGGCCTTGAACACTTCCGGGGAGGGGACATCCACAGCTTCTCTGAGCAACCTGTTCCAGTGTCTCACCACCCTCATCGTGAAGAATTTCTTCCTGATATCTAATCTAAATCTACCCTTTTAAAATTTAAAAATGCTACCTCTTGTCCTATCACTCCATGCCCTTGTAAAACGTTCCTCTCCATCTCTCTTGCAGGCCCCTTCAGGTACTGGAAGGCTGCTATAAGGTCTCCCCAGAGCCTTCTCTTCTCTTCTCCAGGCTGAACAACCCCAACAACTGTGTTTTATGAAATCGGATGACTAATTTTAGGCATATGTGTTTGAAAACACTGAGGCTTAACTCAGGTTCTTCCAACAGCCTTATCAATATGCATTAATATTTAATTGCAGATATCTCCTAATATTTAATTGCAGGTATCTCCTTTCTTTGCTAGACAAAGTCACTTCATATCTGACATATCCGCCTACTGAGATGAAAAACCTATTCACTGCAAACAGGACTGTGACCTCCAAACTAATTGCACTTAAACCGTAATTTCTGGACAATAGGAACTTCCACTAATACTGGCTTGAATCAGATGTCAAAGGGCAACTATTTGAAAATCAGTGAAATCTTTACATTAAGATCCTCAATATATGTTTACCTCAGGCATGCTACTAGTCCGGCTGGCATTAATTTCTTGGACCTCTTGAACCTCATTCCCATTATAATGGTCAAAAGAAAAGCTGAAACTGAAAAGACAATTCAATATATTTATGTTCTCACTTCTCCCAGTGGGACCATTCATGAATATAGAGAGTTATCAAAGGTCATTGATATGTTTTGCCATGAACTACAATTTAATAAAACACTGGATCAGAGGCAGGGTCTATAAAAACATTCTTGCTTTTCTGAAATACACTGCTATGATTTCTTTCAGCTACAAATAAGGTTTCCAGCTGCAGCAGAATGCTAAATCCTATTCCACAGATGCTAAGGAAGTCTGTCAGACAGTGAACTCTACTCCCCCATCTCTACATTCAGGGGGATACAAATAAAGTAGGAAGAATCCTCCTCGTAACAGTAATACGATGCCGAATTACAGGAACAGTGTCTCATAAATCCCACCACCCTAGATCACTGCAGCTGTTTTCTAATTATTCAAGGAGCTAGAGCATCCAACTCCATGTGTTTTCTTTTTAGAATGCTAGCTCTTTTATTTGCTGATCCTTAAAGACTTGGTTAGAAGGTTTGCCACTTGTTTTCGCTACAGAATACGGCCGTCAATGTCTCCTTCATCATGACCACAAGTTTCTTTGTTTCATTTTGCTACCAGGGAACCATCCTTGTCTGTGAGAAGAGGTGGGCTGCTCAAGAGGGCAACAAATGCCACACAATCAGCAGAGAACAAAAATCATAAGAGGAACTGCATCTTCTTCCTGGAGCAGTTTTACCTAAAAAAGGAGGTAGCAATGAACTGATCAGGCATGGGGATTTCATATTGAACTATGGCTGCAGAGCACCACATACATGAGCATACATAAAACTCTGCAAAGATAGCTCGCTTTGTTAAAGAACTGTCACTTGAAATGCTTCCTAGAAGTGGGCAGTGAGGCAGGACTTCTCAATGGCAGCTGGGCTTTATCACTCTTACAGCAATGGCAGTTACACGAATCTCTTCGCCTTTTTATGGAGCAGTTAAACCACCCAGATAATTATCTTCAAACTCTACTGTCTACTCCTGTGGACAGTCCTGTGCTCACAGGTGTCAAGAATTAGTTTTAAACTCAATCCAGCATTATAAAACAAGCTCTGACAGTAGCAAGCATCTTACAAAACTCTACCAGCTATGCATGTGCACTCATTAAAGACACCCCGCAAAAACCCTATTAGGCTCCATTATCCATTGCTCTTATTTTCTGGTCCATAGCCTTGATCCCCTCAGGAATGTCTGAAGAGTGGACTGTTCCACAGTATGCGTCTTGCCAGAGCCCCGAGTATATTTACAATTAATTACAAGCTACAAAGCATGTTCACTCTGTAACGTTCTTTTTTTACAATTACTAGTTTCTGGCTTTTCACATGCGCCAGTGAGTTTTTAAGACGTTCAACTTTTAGACCTGGTTTTCAAAAGTGCTAGATAGTCACTGTTTCACCTTTAATCAGTCAAAGAAATTCAATAAATCAAGCCAAATTCAATTCAATAAATCAGATTCAGATCAGAAATTCAATAAATCAGGTACATCAGCTTGCTCTCTGAATAGCACTACCTGTTGCATACTGAAGTCTGAATTTCTACACCTACTCCAAACACACAAAATTGCAGTAAAGCATTCAAGAAAGTGCAGATTTAATTTCAGGGGGAGTGACAAAATGCCTGAAAGAATAATGTGTAAAACAATTAAGGAAATTTGCCTGGGTCATCTGTGTGCTACATGCTCTTTGCATGTAGGACAAGTTTCAAGAACGCTTAAACACTTGATAGTAGTATCAAGGTCTTGTACTAAAACATTACCTACATTACTGCAGGAGACTCTTGCATAGGTGACAAATACTATAGATGATTAAGGGTTTGGAGGGGGATTTTTTTTTTATTAATTTCCTAACCTTTTAAAAGTTTGGGTACCTGCTTCATTTTATATTGCAATTTACTTCACTGGTTTCTAAGTTCAGAGCAATCGCTTTCTTGCATGCACTTAGTTTCCTTCTTTCAGTTGTGCTCTAGTTGCTTTTGGCACTTTGGGAGGTTAGGCATAAGTGAAAACATTCTCATTTTCTACAAAAGCAATACACATCTATTAGGGACAGCCCTTACTATTCTCAAAGTCGCAGATACAGTAGCCACCAAAGGTTTTTAAGGCGTGGACCTGTAGATGTTTTTGAGTCTGTCTAATTCTCCATTCCTCTGAAGTCTTCCTACTGAGTTCTTGATTCATTTGAGACATCTGTGTACATAGAAGCCAGAAAACACCCTCTTCCAGACTGAGATACGTTGGCCTGGAAGAGATTAAAACCAGCTTGAATGGCTGGCACCAGCAGAGTACTTCGTATGAATACTTCCTAACTCACTTCAGGCAAAAATTACCAGTTAGTTCTGACCACCTTCTTGGTTTCATTCAGCACAACTGGATCTTGAAGAGGCCACCCACTCATAGCCAAGGTTAAATGTACGTTTAGGTTTTAAGAAATAACAACATCACTTTGTAAACATTTTGAACTAAGACTGCTTCAAAAAGTCTTTGTTCTTTTTACTCCACATAATAAGAACTTTCTAAGGCAGGTGTCATGAACTGTATCTCATCTGTGTTGCTGTAACTTCTATTAAATTAGTAATACATATTTCTCCAGTTGAGAAAAAGTCCTCACATGCCTACAGCGACATGAAATGCACAACACTGACAACATTTTAGTATATCGGATGTCAACAAGCAGATTAGTGGAAATTTTGTATTAGTCCTCTCAAAACCAGCGAATTAGGAAACAGGCAACATTTACTAAGTTTTAATCAGTCTTCTCTTCCACAAATTCTGTATCCAAATTAGTGATTTAATTGACCCATAAAAGCACAACACTGTATGCTACTTGAAAGCACATCACACAGAATGACTACAAATTTACATATACCTAAGGCTGTGTCTTCATTCCGTAAAAGAGGGGGTTTTTTAACAGTGGGATAACTTAATCTGAGCAAGGTCATGGTGGCAAAACTGGAATATCCAATTTTAGGCCATCTAGGAGCAGATCAGGTACGCCATTACCACCTTTACTGAAGAACCCAGTTGGTGCGAACATACTTTGCTAACAATGCAATTCAACATTTTTTTTAAACGTAAGTTTTTACGGGTGTGGCTGGTGTGAAAGCACAAAGGCAGCATGAACACTGTACCATAAATTCTAACCAAGTTCAGAAAATGCAAGTGTGTACTCACACATTCTGTATTGAATGTATTTTAAATGCATTTCTGCATGTGAAACCACAGCCATCTTTGCTAAAACCGTGACTGAGAGAAGCTCCAAATAGCTCCTATTGCAAATCAGTTGTATGAGGTTAACAACGTTCCCCTTGGAGACTGTAGTTGCCTGCTTCCATGAGGGTTTCATGGCAAACTAACTAATGCGACATGGCATTGTTTGTATCCTGTCTTTCTTAGCAGCAAAGGAAAACACTAAGCCAAACTATTTGTTTCTTTGGAAGCTGCGTTCCATTACACAAGACTGGATCCCACACCTACTTTACTTCTCAAATTACATTCTAATCTGTAGTTCTAATGATTTTAATCCACTACTCTCCCATGTTTCTCAGGAGCATTTCACAATATTTGCAGTGTTAGGTAACCATCTAATAAAAGGAGGCGCTGCCAGGTGGCAACACATACCTGCTGGCTTTGTGTGAACAATCTGTGTTGTGTTGCAAACAGTTCAGAGTATAAACTCTTGAATTTTGCAAGCTAAGTTGAAATGTCTAACTCTATTTAAAAAATACAATTTAACCAAAGCAATGCTCAAAATTTAATATGAGAGACTTTGAGGTGCAATTCACGAAACTGCTTGGTTTTTTTGGTGGTGGGGTTTTTTCGTTTACTGTACTAAACACTTACACAATGATATCTTCACATTTCTTGGATCACATGTTATGCAGTAAGCTCCATAACCAGCCACAGAACCAAAGGTGACACCAGCAGCTAAAGAGATTTTACTACCTGCAAGAAACCATTCAAGCGTTATTTCTCAATACAATGACTGTAAGCTCAATCTTTACACAGTACTTCTCTCCCTACACAGTATTATCCAAATATTTAAAAAATAGAATCCATTTGGCACAGTGCAGCTAGCTCACTCAGTGTGAATGGAGAGGTAATATTTCTGGAACTGGGTCGTTCTTTTGCGTGGCATTAGGGGCAAAGTTGACTAAATTACAGGGAGATGATGAGGATCTAATAATACTTGCAATCCGGGAAAAATAATCTTTGAAGCACAAACCTACAATTGGCTATTTTCTCTATGATACAATACCTTTGGAAGTATTTTTGTAATTTCTCTGTACTATCTGTTGATTCTAACTACATCGTACAGCACCTGGGAGTCTACAAAAATGGTACAAATGTGTCAATATACATATAAAGGGTAAACTGGACAATACATGTAGTCAGAAGTCTGTCAGTCTGACATCAGGCCTGGACAAAGAAATGGTATCACCAATGTCACATTTAATTAATAAAGACTTAAAAAAGACTTAAAACAATTAGATGGCAATGAAGATTAAAATATTTTTTAAAAGTAACACAACATCTTCTTTCAGTGCTATTACAAAACTGGTTCATAAAGCCCAGAGTTTCAGTGACATGCCTAGGTTTCTGAAGAGGCATTTGACTCAGTACCTTATGATAAAAGAGAGAATCAGCACAGCAGGCATTATCTGGATCAAGTTGATCCGAAAAAGTTTATAAATGAAGAATCCTGATCCCCAGATGTCATTTAGCTCACAGTCCTGTTACATTGACTATTTTCAATCAAGAATTTACAAGAAAACAGCAATCATTAGCAATAAAAAAAATAACCTAGATTTGCCACAAGGACTGACCCACTATTAAGGAGTGAAGAGAGGAAGTGAACGGGATAGTCATTGAGCGCAGCTGCGTGCAAACAAAAAACCACAGCAAGCGTATACAGAAAGTCAGATATAAAGCCGTATCTCTAAAAGCAAAGCATGTGCATGCTGTGCGGGGAAACAGTGACCCTAAATCACAAGAACTGGGAGAGATATCGGTATAGCGAAGAAGACCAATGCACTGCTGGGACGTGCCCTTTGTGGGAGAGGGGAGCACGGAGCAGCCTGGAGATGCCGCCTGCCCGTCCTTGGTACTGCTGCGACCTCTGCTGGGATGCTGCCCTCGGCTCCGGCAGGGAGCTGCCAGCCGGGAAGGGCTGCAAAAATGGCTGAAATACAGAAAATGCACTTTACAGTGCACGATAACCTCAACCCTGCCCGATTATCTTAGAGTGAAAAAATGCACACCTGTAACAGTATGAGATAATTCACCACCAGGTCAGCATACGCAAGTAAAGGGTTTTCTTTCCAGTGTACACCTGGAAATCTCAGAATCAAGCCAGGATGCCTCTGTAGAAAATAAGCTGTAATCAAAGATAATCTACCGTGCTCAATGCAGGCATGATTAAAGGAAATGAGAAGGCTCAAAACACACTGAAGGTCAAAGATAACACGATAGCCCCTTTTTTCCCTGAAAACAAACTCCTCAGGTTAACAGAAACAAGTGACTACTTAAATGCTATAGTTAACATAAGTAAATCTCATGAGACTCAGCTCATTTGCAGCAGTGCAGAATGGATTTAAGACGCAGTCGTGTTTATTATAGCACAGTTTTCATGCCTCCAGTCAGTCTTTTTTTACACAAAGCGTAGCAGAAACTCAAATCCTTCATTTCCAAATTCTGCTGTCCCAGTCAGTATTTACCTTTACGAGTGTATCCTACAATACCTCCAACAGCCACCAATGCAGCATATGCAAAGCCAATCCAGTCAATAGCCATGGTCCCAGCTCTGGAGAAGAAAACACATTGCAACTGAAGGCAAGCAAGTTCCTTCCTCTGGTAAAAAAAAAAAAAAATACTTAAAGTGTCCTAAATAACACTACACTCTCCTAAGTTGTGTTGGATTCCTGTGTCAAAACTTTCAAAAGGTAAAGGTGTGTCTATTGGCTATCGTATCATCTGCTCACTAACTGCTGCCCTTCCTTACACCTCAGTATCTAGGTATATCGTATTTCCATTAGGGGAAACTGGTATTTTGGGGATGCACGTGGCATGCGTTTTTCCCCAGTCAAAAATACATGCACGCAAGCAAAAAGCTTGACACCATCTATAGCATTAGAGGACAAGGGGCAAAGGGCACAAACTGGAACACAGGCAGTTCCACCTGAACATGAGGAGGAACTTCTTCACTGTGAGGGTGACAGAGCCCTGGAACAGGCTGCCCAGACAGGTTGTGGAGTCTCCTTCTCTGGAGATACTCAAAACCCGCCTGGACGCATTCCTGTGCAGCCTGCTCTGGGGGCACCTGCTTTAGCAGGGGGGTTGGACTGGATGATCTCCAGAGGGCCCTTCCAACCCCTACCATTCTGTGATTCTGTGATATGGCATACGCTGTGGGTACATACAGCTCTTCTGAGCACACAGCTTAGTGCCCTTTCAACCAGGCTGTACTTGGTGCACCCCAAGCAGAATGTCACATGCCCTGCAACACCCAGCAAAAATAGGAATTTTCAGAGTCTGCCAAAAGTTTCCAGGCAGAAACCTAGGCCGTCTTCGAGAAGCTATACATACAGCAGCTTTGACCTATCTCTGTCTATGCCCCTCTTGTTTCACCTTTACATTTTCGTGCATTGTCTGAAGTTAGGCTTCGGTCCTCCAACGAGTTACTGCTGTAATACAGATCCCAGCTTCCCTGGCTGTGCTTTGCAAAGGCACAAGTGGAGGCGGTTTGCAGCCCGGCAACCCCAGCGCTGCTGCGGCCTCTCTCCCACCAGCCGGTGGGATACACCTTCCTCCTCCTTCCCCCAAATTAAGCGTATACTGAATTAAGCGCATCCTTCCTTATAGCTGAGNCCGCCCCGCCGCCCTCCGACCTTCCCCCGGCCCCGCCTTCCGCGCCCGGCGCGCACCGTGAGACGTCGCGGCGCCCGCGTCGAGGTCCCGCCGAGCCGCCGGCCCCCGCCGAGCCGCCGCTTCTCCGGCTCCTGCCCCTCGGCAGCGGG
>VZSC01010547.1:297098-345558 GCA_013398225.1 Steatornis caripensis | reverse complement strand
GCCGTCGTGGCGGCGGGCCGGCCGCACTGCCGCTTGCGGAGCTTCTTGCGAGGGGGGAGCGGCGTTTTGTGGCACTTGGCTGGGACGGGAGTCGGGGAGACGAGCCCGGGGGGCAGCGGGGCTTTGCACGGTGTTTGTCGGGGCCCCTAAGCGGCGGGGCCCAGCTCCCGGGTTGGCATCTCCCGCCTCTTGAAGAATCACAGAATCACAGAATGGTAGGGGTTGGAAGGGCCCTCTGAAGATCATCCAGTCCAACCCCCTGCTAAAGCAGGTGCCCCCAGAGCAGGGTGCACAGGAACGCGTCCAGGCAGGTCCAGGCTCCTTGTCCTGCCCTCAGGCGGCTCATCTGCGTGGGCTCCAGGGGCAGCGGAAAGATATGGCTTATTTTAGCTGTTCAGGCTTAAAACCCCATGCCCTGCCATGCTGGGGATGGAAGAACTCATGAATGAGAAGGTCATGTGTGCAGTGCCGTGTGTCCCCAAAAGGCATGCCTCCCAAGGAGACAGGGGCTGGGGCGAGGGTCTCTTGCCTGCGCCACCCCAGGACACCTGCCAAGCACCACTCTGACCCCCACGCCTCACACGGGGCAGTTCCTCTGTCCTCCTTCTTGCCAGCATCTTTGAAACTTTGAGGGTTGCCTGCGTGAAGTCAGGCAACCGGACCCCACGCAGGCAACCGGACCCATGGACCGAACGCTGACATTACCTGTTTGTCACGGGAAACCAACACGCGCAAACACCAAGACTCGAGATACTATACGCATAGCTAATTTATGAAACTGCTTGACGTGGTTATTTTAACACCTTGACTTCTTGTCCCCTAGCCCTGTTTGCTGGAGCTGTTCCACTACAAGCTATTTTTCTCCATCTGTTGTCACCCTCCATAGTATTTCTTCAGCTTTCTCTCAAGTGAGCCGTTCTTGACCAGCTCAGGATGTGTCCTTCAGCAGTAATTTGGGGGTGCCTGCCTGTGACGTTCCCCACGCTTCCCTTGTTCCCACAAACAGGCTGAGCATAAACATGGCCACAACAGGGAGAGACGGACAATGCCGTGTGATGGGACTTGGATACCTGCCTTCTTCAGGGGTCATTTGAAAATTCCTGCCAAAATCTTGTGTTTCCTTTAGATTTCTTTGCTTAAAGGTGTGGGAGTTTTCCGCTCCAAAGAGCTTGCTGGAAAGCGAATCAGTATTCTCATTAGGGTTAACGTATTTAATTTCCACTCCTAATGTTCCATTTGTTTTTTTCTGTTAGCTTTTAACTGCCGTGACACAAGCCCACTCCATGTCAGCTGTCCAAGTCTGTCTGCTCGGTGGAAAACAGAACTGTGCTCCTTATCTCACCAGTGTCTGTGGGAAGGAAGACTGAAGTTACAGCAACTTTGGAAAACAAACATAGGACACTGGAGGGCAGGACGGCTCCAAAATGCAAACCAAAAGGAAACTCATAAGCCGAAATCCAGAAATCTTGGATTTCTGTATGAAGTATTCTGAGACTTGCGGCTCTTGAAAAGCACAGTAAAATAAACAGTGGATTAAACGGAGCAAAACCATGCAATTCTATTTGAGGGGGCTCCGAAGTGGAACAAATACAGTGTGTTTTGGCACCTCCAGGATAATGACCAGTTGTGGGTACTGATTTGATGATACTCCTCATTAAAGTAGACTGGGATAAATTTGAATTCACATAATTATATGCTGCTTCATATGTTCCCTTCCATTTTCAATTACGAAAAGTATTTGGTATTGTTTTCCCTAAGCTGTTACTTGAACTACTGTCTGATGTGAAATGGTTGCTGTATTTTACAGCACAGGTAGTCTCCTGTGGGAGGTTTTTAATGGAAGGAGAATTCATTAAATTAGTTTGTTGGCAGCATGATAAATCAAACCCCTCAGTCCCAACAGGGAGGTGTAGCAGAGCTAGCAGCAAAGCTAGTGTTAATGTTGCTAAGCGCTCTTCTATTCTAGTTTTCAGTTGTTCACAACTGCCAGTCTGAGCTGAAACTTCCCCTGTTGGGTCTCTGCTTCCAGCTGTTTTATTTTAGCTTGTTTTGATTGTTTTGTTTTGTATTATGATTTGTTTGCTTTGTTTTTGGAAAGTTCCATTTACAACTGAGCCAACTACAAGGATGAATTTAGGAGAGACTACACGGTTTTGTCCATTATAAACATAACCATTTCACTGAACAGCCTCTAGCATCTCTCTGGTTTGGAAAAACAGCTTTCAAATTTGGCAAGTAGCTTTAGTTCCAGGGATATATTTTTCCATCTTCTTGAAAATGTGACCTGAAAAGAAAAAGGGTTAAAAATGCTCAGCAGAGGCTTCTTAAAATTGTGCAGTCTAGTTCCCAGAAAGTTCCACCCGTGTTGATCATATGCGACCTTTTTAGGCCCATCTGCGTTCACATCTGAAAGTATGCACTCTCCCCAGAGAAAGGCTGCATTTATGCCTTGCTTTGCTGGTGTTCTGTATAAAACAAGAAGCCTTTGAGGGGCCCGGGCTGAAATGTAATGCAGTCCATCTCCCTCCCCTTGAAAATTTTTGCTCAGGCTACCTGTTAGAGAGGGTGTTGGCAGGATGAATCACATAAAAGACTTGTCTTGTGTAAGTTGTGTGTGCTTTTTGTTATTCGTCTTGTATTAACACTAAAAGCTACTCATAGTTGTAAGCTCCAAGTAAGACTTAATGCTAACTGCTATCCCAGATCATAATGTGATACCGGAAAGGATCTGTAGAATGGAAGAGTGCCTCTGAAATACCAGAGACAGAAGGAAAGGTCCCGAGTGGAGGGAAAAGGAGCAGCTAGGCTTGACGGGATAGCTGTAATTCTGGAACATTTTTGTGCAAAAGATTGTTCTCTTCATCAGGTGGGACTATGCAAAAGGAAGAGGAGCAAAATACAGTTTTTAAAATGCAGATTCAGAGACTTCAGGTTTAATAATCTGTGGTTAAATAAGGAAGAAGTCAGTTATCACGTTCCAGTACAAAAAAGTGACTGCTAGAAAGAAATTCTGTAAGCTCTCATATTTACACACAATGTGTATAAGCAGTGAGAAGGACAGTGGTGTTAAGGTAATGGAAGGTTGTTTAAAAGGCAGAGGAGACTGATCTACAGCCTCATTGGGCTGCCTTGATGGGTCACTGCCCTTCAGTCCTGACGTGTCACTCCCTTAAAAATTTAGTATGAAAGCTTAGATCCAGAATCATCCCTGGCAATTCAATCAAATGGTGAAAAGCAGAGATGCTGCTCTTTATAATAATAATGAAGTAATCTGGCAGAACATACACTTTGATGAACAGCCACACAAACTAAGGCCTTTTCTATGAACTAAACATACATGAACATGGACTAAAGCCTGCAAAGGGAAAAGAGATGGGTTCTTGGGCAGTGATTTCACAGGAGATGGTGCTCCAATTTAACAGCTCACTGCTGCAAAAGGGCCTCTTCATTTCCAATTCTGCTTTCCAGTTCCTTGTTTTGTGCAATATTTGATGAGTTTTGCTCCCAATCCTCAACGGCTGAGTCAACTCAGTAGCCCCGCAGAAATATAACCAGGTGGAAAAATACATGGCTTCCCGCTGAATTATTTCAGTCAGTCACTTATTTCAGTTAGTGAAGTCAGGAGGGTCTAACAAGCATCAGGGTACAAAGGAAGAGCTGGAACTGCATGACCGGGTGGGAGGCTGGGCAGACCCTCTGCATGCGTCAGTGAAAAAGAGAGAGATAACCTGGAACTGTGTCTTTCCTCTGACTTTTCAGGGAACTTTGCCTGTGAGAAAGCATTATGATGTGGCACTGACTGAAATTCTTAGTAAATTCAGTGAAATGCAATTCAGAATTATGGTTGGTCAGTAGTATCTCAGGAATCCTCCCAGATGCTGAATCCAACAAACTAGTATTTCTGGAAGATAGCAAACACTGAAGTAAGGTACATGCCCACAGAAACCTACCCGTGGGCCCTGAGAGCTGACAACACCTGATTTTACCATGAGCTGACAATATCCATGATTTTAGTGTGAGGTCTCCAGCAAAATTAGGTTCTAGCTACATCTGATGTTGGAGAGATTAATGGGAACAAAATGCAAGAATGTGATTGTGATACGCAGTGATTTGAGAGAGCACATGTAAAGCTGTTTCTGCCCACCAGGCATGATCAAAGGGATGTTAAGACCAAGTGACTAAACTGCCTTGGGTGCTGATCAGCGTAGTGATTGGGTTTTCCTAGCCAAGTTCTCAAAAGCTGATAGACTCCATCTCCTGAAGAAATGGAGGTTTTTCTCTTCAGTATCTCAGGAATCCTTGGTCTAAATAAATCCAGATTAGGACCATAAGCAGTGCTCTGCTTCTGAGATATCTGAAATTTCCCATCTTTCCTAATAAGTGTGCAGATTTTGAAGTGGTTCAGGAAGTCGGAGTGAAACCCTGAGGGTTTTCAGAGACATTTGAAGTGGCTTGTTTGTCATTGTGTGTGTTTTCAGCTAATTGAAAACAACTCATGAAGATGAAAGTGTCTTGGGACTGAGGAGGGATTTTTGTGCACATGTGTATTTTCAGACCCTTTCCCTGGTGTTTGTCATCCTATGATAAACATCAGATCTCTGATACCTCTCACCACTATGTGCGTGGTACAGAGGGGCCTGTTTTCAGCTGCACACACTGAGAGAGACAAGAGTTTTCCAGACAACAGCTCACGGAGGGACAGAGGCACAGGATCCCTTGCCCTCTCCAAATTCTAGCAGGTACACTGAGGCATACCTAAAACCTCTATATGCCTTCTTGGGCTGAAAAATAATTTGAAGCTAGGACAGTTTTAGGGTGGAAGTTCATTTATGCATGCCCTGTCCTTACTCTTTCCTAGACATCAGTTCATGCCCACTGTCCTTGCTGTTTCTATCCTACCCATTGACTGAGACAGGAGCATGAGCTGGCTCAACCTTTGTTCTGGTCCAGTATGGGCAAGTTTATGGACAGGAGTATCCAAATCATAAGCATCCTTTGGATCATTCTCACACCAAAAAAGAAGGGAAAGTAAAATATAACATCCATCCCAGAAGGAAGAGGTCGGTGAGATCCTAGCTTTTATGGAGTACACAGAGAGGGGCTCAAGCTGTGATTTTGCAATAAGTTATTTCAGTTGCTGGCTTCCTCACTCTCAGTCCCTTTCTTGAACCACCTCTGGCATTCAGTTAATTCTGTGCTGAGCCATTACGGTAAGTCATTAGAAATTTTATCTTGCTGTTGACATTTCTGTTCTGGAACTGCAGTCTTAGAGAGCTGATACTTGCTCATGTATCCAAGAGGGGAGGGAAAGGTGGAGGGACATTCCCCCTCAAACCCACATGCCATACTCTCAGGGGACAAATAGAAGGGAGTGAGGCTATCCACAGCATGAGCTTCAACTTGGAGAGAGTGGGTACGATCAGGATTTATAAAGTCAAGGCAGTGGGTAGAGTGAATGCAGATTGTTGTTCTCCAAATCCTGCAGTACTAGAACTAGGAGGCACTCATTGAAATCAGTAGAAGATGGGTTTAGAGAAGATAAAAGGGAATACTTTTTTCTGTAGCTGGTATGATGAACTTCTGGAATTTGCTGCCAGCAGAGGTTTTGGAAGCAGACAGGTCAGCAGACTGGAAAGGGGACTAAACGATTAAATGGACTACAGGTTCATAAAGAAATACTAAAAGGAATGTGCTCCCTAACATCCCTAATACAGTGATTGTGGATGCTGGAAAAGAACAAGGGAAATGTATATGCCTGGCTTGCACGTTGTCTTTAAATATCATCTCTTGTTACTGGAGAAAGGATACTGAGGATAGCTGGACGTTGGTCTGACCCACTAGGGCATCCCTTGTGTTCTTTTCAGGGCCCTGATGTTGTGTCCACAGGTATGCGAGGACAAATGTGATGTTGGTAGGAGCTTGTATTTTTTGAAGGTAATACGCTGTTGAGGAAGCATGCAGTTTTAGGACAATCCCCACATGTCGCCATTTTAATAATCAGTTATAGAGAAGCCTAGGTCTTCCAAAATAATCCAAGGTTAATAAAATCTTACTGGCAGGTATTAGCACTTAGAAAGGGACCCTCAGACTAAACTATAGCCCTCCTGATGTTGCACTTTTCCCATGGGATCCTTCTGTTCTGTCTGCACAGAACTTGAAGAATACTCACGTCCCAGGAAAGATTTCATAAGTTACGATAAGAATTTTCCCCCAGGATATCAGTGCATTTTGGATGTATTATTTGAGAGCCTTCTGCTGGAAAACATCTAGTGCAGCTGAAGGAGAGAGAGTGCCAGATTAGACAGATTACTAGGCATGAATCCCAATCCTTATTTGTATGAGTATTCCTTCTGCCTTTAGATAATCACATTAACATCAGGAGTGTTGCTTATACAAGTACTACTGAGAAAAAGTGGTGAACAGGCTTGGGCCCTCAAAGCGATGTTCTTGTTCCAGTGCTTTCCCAGTGAGATTCTGACCTTGTTTCCTCTTCAGAGCTCATTAGAGTTGGGATATCCAGTAAGGAGGACCACCCACCACTCAGCCTCCAGTAATAATTGCCAACCCATCTTTTAGACCTATCAATTAGAAGTAACATTTTTAACAGTTCAGGCATTGTTTTCCTTCCACTTCCAAAGCTCATCCCACACTTAGATACATGAGGGTATATTAGACAGTACTATATTTCATGCTTGGTTGATTATGGTGCCACATCTTTGGTCTCTGCTGAGGGGTTTTTTGCTGCTCTTCCAGTGCAGACGAGCCAGAAACTTTCCACAACCATATGGTAAAGGAGCCCCCAGTGGGTGTAAGACTGGTATCTCATGGTGGCTGTCATCAGGCAGCGTGGGTTAGGATGAGTCTCCTGCCAAGCCAGCCTGGAGGAGCACAGCTCAGTGAGAGCTCAGGGATCTCGCCTCATAACATCAGTGACCTAATTTGAAAAAAAGAGAAAAAAGCTGTCTTCATTTTTGTGGCTGCTAATACCCGAAGGAGTAACACTGTGGGTGCAAAGGAAGGGTTATAAACGTCAAATGATAGAAAGTGTTTACACATCTACTTTTACATGCAATTAATCAAGCCTGGAAAAAATGAAGTCAATTTTATGTGTGCGACTAAAAGGAGCAGCCAAGTTAAAACACTTATATAGATCAGTCCCCCAAAATGAAAATGTGAGAAAAATAATGCCAACAACACTGCAAATTAAACTCCAGATTTCAAGCCAAACATCTATGAAGGAAGAAGTATTCCATGGAAAAATATCATATTGTTGCCATCTTTCTGACCACAGAGTTACACTCGCTATGGTAAAGCTGTAATTACAGCGTTGTGGATATAGTGCTGCCGACAATGGCCTGTCAGTGTTTTTCCACTATAAACCCTCATGTGAGGTTTGCAATTTTGTGAAATACAATTATCTTTGGCTGGGATATCCAGCTACAGTCTCAGCCCAGAAATAGATTGATTGTTTGTTTGTTTCCTTTACCGAGTTGTTCAAAGTTCATTGTTTGGTAAGTGTTAGAGCCTTCCTGATTGATTGCCTGCTTATGCCCTGCCCGTACTGCGAGGATGTGCGGAGGGATTGCTGTCACTGTGGTGCATCGACGCTGGGCTATGTTCAGGACTGTGATGCTATCGGCAAGTCCACGCTTCGGACCAAACTGCCTACATTTGTGTCAGAACGGTCTGGGAAAGTCAGGACAGCAGGGTTTTAGCAAATCAGCTCTGATTAACATATCCAGGCATGCACAGGAATACATGCTTTAGGGAATACTAGAGTATGTTATTACAGCAGTGGAAGGAGGGAGAATTGGCCAGGACAATTAAATGGGTAAAATTGAAAAGATTTGTCTGTTTTAGAGAAAAAGGAACTTTTGATTTGATGTTACAAACCCCACTCCCCAAACCTATAGGATTAGTGAAACTCCGCAACAAGCAAAAACCGCTTGAACAGTTACAGTTTTGATTCTTTAGTGGGGCTTAGCTAAGGTGCTTCTCTGTCAGATTGTGGTAATTGAGATCCAAATCCAGCCCAATTTGTTCTTTTCACAGACAACTCAAAGGGAAAATATGGTGCAAACAGTTAGTGCTGATCCCTAAATTGAAGTATAACAGCATGTTTAATTACAAATGCTAACCGTGTAACATCTGCATATAAACTCCTGGGGAATAGGTCTGAAATAACCACGTGTGTAATGTCTTACTTCAAAATAATTGAGAAATATTGCATGCACTTAAGGGATCTCACTGTATTTATATGTGATTCACTAAACATGAATTTGTTCTTTACTTGAATTTTTTCAGTGTCAGTGCTCTGAAGAAAACATAAAATCCTTGTGCTACAGAGGTTTCTGGTTGCTTCCGCAACTAGTTATATGTTACAGGGAAAATAGTGCAGAGTTCACATCATTCAAAATAAATACGGATAAAGGCAGTTTATTGCTTTATTGACAGTAGGTAATTAACCAGCAATCAGTGAACTATGCATACAAGGTCAGTAACACAATCGGCAAACCCTACTAGAAATTTCTAGATGGTCTTCTATAACTAAACCCAAAGCCTTCTTAGTGTACACATACACACACACATAGGAACTCATGGACACACACATGCAGAGAGTCCTATGCACCTCCTACTCGTGGGCAGTATGGGTTACAAAAGCAGCCCCCTTCCCAAAGATCGCAGGTCTCTCCTGGGGAAGATGTGCATTCTCTACCTTCATGCAGATCCTAGCAGCTCCCTACAAGTCATTGGCTGAACCACATGCCCTTGAGAAAGCTCTTTGCCCTCCAAGGTCTCTCCCTCCTGTTAAGAGTTTTGAAGTGTCTTTTACCCTTCTTTTCAGTCTGACTCCTGCTTTGTGTCAAGTCTCTTTGTAATTCCCCCGTAACTGTTTAATCTGGCTGACGGTCATCTTCTGTAGCAGATCAGTTTGGGCAAATGCTGACCAGGCAGTTTGGTCCACACACACACACACACACACACAGTTTGGACACACCTTTATCTTCACAGGTGACGCTATCGATGCCATTTGTCAAGGGGCGGGGGGCTGTGCATCCCCGCCAGGTCCATAGTGAGGGAGAGCCATCCTCGGGAGGCACGTGGGTCACAGGAGCAGGGAGAGCAAGGGGCACGGCCAGGCAGCTGCCTGCAGCCGTGTGGCTGACGCTGCTCAAACCACAGAGCTGTGGTGTTCTGGATGCATCCCACACGGTTGAAGGTGATGATAAGTGGGCAGGCAAACCTATTTCCAGACTCTCTTCAGGCTCCAAAATCCCAAAATCAAATTAACGGTTGCTTTACTAAATGTCTTTTGAACACCTATTATGATTCTCAATAAAGGGATCGTAAATGGGACGGAAGCAGCATGTTGGATCATTGGAAGAACTCTGCAGAGAGGCCATCTGGGCCTGGTGTTTTACTGGATGGTGGAAAATTTACATTTCACACTCCCACAGTTTACATTTTCCAAGGTGATAAAGACATTTGGATCATTTTATTTTTTGGATGTTTTACATAAAATGAAGAGCCGTGATTGAAACTGGAACCGGAGTCAGGAAATAAGCAGACTGTGTACAATGTGGTAAAGCGCTAACAAATGCCACGTGTTAGATGATTAATTTAGTATAAATGCCAGTTATGGATTTGGTTTGTCAGCAGTTGGCTCGGGTTTTGCGATTACTGGCCAATAGTTTAACTGATGATTTGATCTGTAACAGAATCCTCAACTTTTGGGAATGGAAGAGAGTTGCATCGATAATTTAATGCATTAAGCGTACACAGAGCCGTTAGTTTCTAGAAGGATACAGATGAGCTCTGAGGTCTTAATGTCACTGATGAGTAGCCTTTTCTCTCGATACAGCATGATTTATGGTGGTAGATCAGGGCAGCGGGATAGAGCTATGTGACTGCCATTGTTTCAGTACGTCTTCAGGCGGCGTTTTTGAATTGCAAATAGACATGCAAGGAAAACGCCGGGGCTGACTATAAATACAGCTGCGAAGTATGGCACTGCTCATGCCTCTGAGTCGATCTCCAATCACTGTTCTTGGCATATTGGTGCTAGGCCATAGGGAAGGGCTGTCTGTCAGAGGTAATTGAAAACGGAGGCACTGACCATCTGTAGGTATTTAAGGTCTCCTGACATTTTTTACAAGCTGAAGGGTAATCCAGTGTTATAATTTATAGTGTGTCTACCTATTATGCTCTACATTTTTCAAGGGAATACAGCATTCTTGGTGTTTTGTCTTTCACTTCTGTGGCCTGTCTCTTATGTCACAAACTTATTTCCCCCCACCTCTACAGTTCAGTGTTGGCTGAAATGACCCTTGTAAATCTTTGTAAGTTTGAGACTTTTAAAAAAAATGTGCTGTGTAAACTACAGGTCACTGTTACTGCTGGAGCTGAAATGCAAGCAGAAACTTTCCCTAAAGCCTTAGGATTTTGAGTTGGCTAAAATAGAATTCAGATCTAGCTTCTCTTTGCAGAAGTCAGTGAATGCTGTATTCCCTTGCTTTCTCTCACCTGTATGGAGTAAATCTTTTGGCAAATGCCAACTCTATTCCAGGGAAAAGACGTGTGGATGTGTAAAGGTACTGTGCCTGCAGAATTCCTGTATACGCACAGCTGTAGCTGGTTAACAGTAAATAATAGCGTACACTATTCGTGGGGTCAAAGTCTTGATTCCATTAAGAAACAGGAAAGATTTTTAACTGTTACTTTATGTGTTGAACGGTTGTATTTTACATGCGCACTTCTATTTAAACACTTGCTGGGTGTGTCAGAGTGAGGGAAACCAACTCTGTCACACGTGTGAGCATGCACACACACATACAGAGTAAGTTTGGCTTCTTCTGCCAAAAAAAAAAAGTTTGTTTGAATATTTTTGTTAATAATCTTTCTAATCCAGGCATTCAAATATTGTACATGTGCCGAGCTCACACGGAGAGAAAGGAAAGATACAGAGAATTTTTAGTAACAATGCAGGCCCAGCAGGATTTGAAGTACACTGCTTTGAAATACAAAGCCAGAGCTTTATTATCCAAGCTAAGCAAATTTTCTGAACATATTCAAGGTGTTGTTATGGTAAGTGAAGGAAACCCGTGAAGTTGCTTGGAGTTGTTTGAAACTGAGAATAAAAAGTAAAACACATTTACATTTCAGCGGATGGTTGGTGGAAATCAGAGCCGAGTCCGTTTTTCTGAGCAGGATCTGCATGCACACAGACCACAGAGAGATGAGACTAATGGCTCACGTGCTGCGCAGCCTTGTGCTCTTCATAGGCAGACACCCCAGCAGCGTTAGGGAATGCTGAGGTGGATATGAGATGCAATATGGAGCTCAGAGCGGCTGAGTATGAGAGCTATGCATTTAAGTCCAAGGGAGGCGAGGCAGGGAACATGCAAGAGTATTCCACCCTTTCCACATAGCATCCTTGTCTCCCATATTCTCTTAATACAGAAGAACCAAGAGAAGAGTGGAGGGTGTGAGAGTTGCCAAGCAGAGAAAGTGGAGACCCTCTATGGCATGCTCAGCCTGGGCACCTTAGAGTAACAGTGTGTTTGGCGGCCCTGGGCCCTGCAGCGTGCTGGGGCTGCGACGCTCTGCACGCCTGCATCAATCAATGTCTTGTGGGCCAGGAGAGCTGTGACCACCTGCCTGTTCGTTTTCAGAGCTGGAAGCTGGCAGCTGGCTGTAGTGCTAGGAAGAAGGTGGCTTTGCTGCCTCGCTGTTCCTGGCACCCCAAGAGCCTGCCTCTAAAGGCCTGAAATGACCTGCCGTAAAACATCTATGAAAGACTTACGCTTTCTTAGGGTGGAAGAGTTCGTCAGGACAACGCCAGAGGCCCAGGATTTAGACCGACTGGTTTTGCTTTCCAACAGGGAAAAAAAAATCTATCTGGATTTTAGTGATACACTTCCTCCCTAAGGAGCCTTTTATGGTGGAATTGACTGTGTGGATCCTGTGTTAGAATAATTAGTCTGACACCAACTAGCTGTCAAACTCATCGCCAGAGTATCTGAGCAATTCTTGGGTACAGCATTGCCTCACAGGAGCTACCGCTGTCTGCCACGTTCCTACTGTTCACTGGCTACAAGTGAAAGAGTTTGCAGTTTTCTTATTTAGGATTGGTACGGAAGCTTTATAAGAGGAACGAGGTAAAATTGGTTCAGAGCCTTCAGCTACAGACCGTGCAAAATGCTTGTATTTCCAGCGTGGACATGGCATTCCTTATCAGATTCACACTTCCGATACTACAGTTATGTTATCTCTAAGTCACCATCGTCTTTTGGGACTGTAAGTGTCTAACCTCAGCTCAGTCTATTAAGAGCTCAGGTTATCTGAATATTCTTTTTATAGCTTTGCATAGAGCAGTGTTTTAGCTGCTTCTGATGACAGTGGTTTTGTGACGGGAAAAATAAGGAAGCAAATTCTCACTTTTGTTTATGATTTCAGCCTCTTTTTGAAAAGAGGTTCAGCGCACCCACATTTAAATGCAGCTGAAGGTTCTTCTTCCTTCCTATTTTTGAAGCTTTCTGTTCGTATATTTGATGGCAGAGGGATGTTACTAGCACAGAACAGTGTGGTTGTTATCTATTGTACCATGATATATTTACTGAGAAAATTTTAATAAATAAACCACAGGCTCAAACCTCTGAACCCTTCTAAACCAGCCGATTCCCATGGGGGGTTCAGGAGTTTTTATGGACGGATACTGTGTTCTCATGAGAATTTTATTAGAGCTCATAGACTTGAGACTGACTAGCAAGAGAATTTATGAGGTTACATGGGAAATATCACATCTTTCATTCCAACACCCTATGAGCTTATAAAATGAACCCTTCCTTAAACTGTGTTATTAAATAGGAGAGTTTTAATGCAAATTTAATAAAGTATCTAATGTTATCAGTGATTTCTCAACAGTCAGCGCAGCTGGTTGATTTTACCAGCTTTTCAGTTTTCAATTATCCTGGGATAGAGAGTTGGGTAAAGACTCTTTGCTAAAAATTAAAAAAAAAAGGCAAGGGAGAGGAGGTCATAAGTTACTAAATGCATCAAAGAACGCTTGTCAAGATGGATAATAGGAAGGGCAAATAGTGTCCGCTGTGTATTTGCTTAGCCTCTATTCTGTTTACTCTCTTGAATACTCTCTAAAATTCCTCTTGCTGTTTTGTTTAAATTTAGAACAATGTTGAAGTTTCGTAGCTGCTCATTATTCCACTTGAAATTTAACTTAAAATGTTTTTTTGCATCATGTAGTTCAGCTGGAAAGCTGCCCAAGCCAAGAATTGAGGTCTGTGGTAGTGAACTACAGAGGAAGTGGTCTAAGCAAGACTCCCTTCTGGGGATATTCCAACATTTCATTACATTGTGTGTACTAATGAGTAGAGCAAAGGACTGAAAGCCAGGAAGGGCAGAGTTTTAATCAAATGACTCATGATATGGCCTTCAGCAAAATACGTGACCTTGTAATTCAGCCATCTTAGCTATAACAGTGGGTAAAAACAGGGGCTCAGTGTAGTGTTCAGGCAGAGATATAGATGTGCCTGTTTCAGCTGCGTTCATGGTCTGCAGTTTTTTCCCTCAGCTTTGGAATAGACACCATGCGAAGAGAGAAGATCTCATTTCAGCTACTCCAGAGAAGCTCAAATCAATATTGACCTGTATTTTTCCTCAAACAAGAGCTTTTAAAACTGTCAGAGGGAGGTCAGTTCTTTGCTCATTCTGATTCATCTGTGAGCGATCAAATTTGTTGGTTGTGGCGGTGGTCAGGTGTCAGGGAGACCAGACCAGATTTCCAAGTGGCACTGGAAACGCTAGCTTGGCCATCGTTCCGACGAACTGTGGCTGTTTAAGGTGTCACAGGCCTTGTTTTAAGTCAAGGGTAGATCTTTGGTATGTAGCCATCTCTGATCTGGTTAAGGACACCCTGCTTCTGCTGCCGCTTCTTGCAGCTTCAGCTACATGCGTTAGCCCTTATGGCTGTCTCCGATCACGACCCCAGAATTCCACTTGGGGAGCTTCGGACTCTCAGGAGTGTGTGAAAGCATTCACCTGTCCCCAAGATTCTTTTGGATGGAAGGTGCCATACAGAAGTATCAAGAGGAGCTACCTATCCTATTTCTATATATTTATTTCAGGTGCTAAAAAAGGAACAGAACTGGCTCACGTTTTACCAAATTTGGAGCCACCCCTTTTATTTCAGTCCCACATTACGGTTCTACCTGACTGTCCTTCAGAAATGGAAGGAAGAAAACCTGGTGGGATTTGACTGCTGATCTGATCAGCTTTCATACCTCAAAGCCCTGTTGTGATGGCAAAGCACAGGGAGTTAAAGTTTCCATCTATGGACTTAGCAGAACTGCACTTTTATGACAATTGTTCAAGCATAAGGTAAACATAATAAATACGTCTTACGTCTCTAATCTTTACTATCTCAGTACAGGAAGGAATGGGCAAGTTAGATACTGTACTGCCTTTGGTAAATCAATTGATCTATGTATTTCCAGATGTTTATGCAGAACAGGTTGCTTGTGCTTCAGAGAGAAAGTATCCCTGAGCTAATATTTCACTGATCCTGTGAAGATTAAAATAGGAGGAAATAGCACACAAACAGGACTACAAATCATTGAAGTTATTTAATAAGAGAAAAGCACTAGGTTGGCTCAAAACCAATCTGGAAAAGCTCTTTGTTGAAGTTATCAAGGTGACCACATAGCCAGATATAATTTCTGGCCTCATTTTTTTTATCTTATGTACTTGTATGAATTTGTTTCTCTTCTGTTTGACATTTCACATTCACTGGATTTTTTTCTTTTTCTGTTTTGGTTCATGTGAGCACAGCAGTTTGGAGTCAGATCATTGTTCCTCAAGTTCTGCAGCAGTTAAGAAGAAAATGTAGAAACAATTTCGATTTCCTTGACACTAGGAGAGAAAAAGCTTTGAAGGTACAGGGGATTTATGAACTCAACTCCTGGCACTTTTAGTGGAAGTTGCATGCTTTTGAACATCTCCATAATAAATAATTACCATATGGGTGATTTTCCATCTCCTTAAAGTTTTGCATCATACCCTGCTCGGTTCTCCATGCAGTGCCTAGCCATTCCTATTACATAAAATTTTCTTAACATAAACAAGAACCAATCAATGTAAATTCAGATATTTTTCTCACCAAAACATGTTCCTATAAAACAAATATGAATTTTGTCAGTGGTCCTTGGTACAATGTCAGGCCTCTGATGGGTTAATGAAAACATTCTGGTTTTCTTTTATCCTTTAACAAGAACTTTATGTTTGTCTCTTTTCATCAGCCCGTAGCACAACACGAACAAACAAAGAGGCTCATTTTGTGTCTCTGAGTGTCCATCAGGTTCTCATTGGAATACGTTGCAAACAATGCGGTAAACTTTTAGGAATGGGTGAACAACAGTTTTCATGGGGATATTTGCTGCCTCTGGCAAATAAAAAATTGTTCCCCTCATGACAGGTAGTCATATCGCTGGTTATCTGTATCCTCTTCCTGCCAGCCAGTGCCCTAGCAGAGGTGGTGGCTCCTGAGCCCGTATCTCTACTAGGACTGCCCTGCTTTGTGCTCTGAGCAATTATTTCAGGCTCTAGTGAACATGTGTTTCCACAAACATCTGGCCTGTGAAGTGTGCCTGCTGACACAGAGGCACACTTTTATTACCCTGTTCATGTTATCATCCTGCCTTCCTGCCTGTTTGCCAGTCCTGACTCTGCCAGCTCCTTAAGCTTCTTCAACTAGTGCTACAGAACACAAACCTTACTAATAATTGTTCAGTATTTTAGAGTTAGGTTTAAGTGTAGGAACCATAGATTTTATTGCTGTGACCTGGCCAGGAATTCTGATTGCAACTTGTGTTTCCAAGTGTGCTTCACTGTTTTAGGTATCTTCTAGTAAGAAATTATTCGACATTTTTCCTGTCTGTCAGTGATGAATCTTTGTCCTAATCTAAGATTCTGGTGGCCTGTTCAACCACTCTTGTTTTTCCGCTAGCAAGAAAAGCCCTGTTTTTTCCCTGCCCATCCACAAAGAAGAAAAAAAGCTGAGGACCTTCTCATTAGCAAAGTTCAAGCTGAGAGAAGGGATGATCTGAGCACCCTTTCAGTGTGGAAAACTTAAAATGAAAAATTGAGGAATCTCTAAAAGAATGTTTTTTAATGACGTATTTTTCGATTGGAGTTTGGATTAAAAGAATGGGAGAAGGAACCTCCTTTTGTTGAGCTAATTGATGTCATGGAATAGCACAGAAATGTTTTGGAAATACTAACCAGCCATTTTCCTTCACAGCCAAAGAAGGAAAACCCAAGAGAACTGTTGCCTTCCTAATTGTGGAAAAGTGCAATGCAAACATGCTTTTTCCATCTTCATTTTAACTGTGCATTTTAGTTTAAATTTATTTCCATAGTGTGCAAAACAGTAGAGAATTTTGAACTCTAGGTCATGAAAGAAATGCACATGGATATTTGCAGAAAGTGTCCTCACTGAGTGCTGCTTCAGAGTATCATTCACATTTTTAAATTCCCCATCCTTAGGAAAATTACTTTGTAGAAAGTCCATTTCATCAAATGTACTTAAAGTTTATAAAATGTTCATTAGATATGTTTAAAAATATAGTGTGAGAAAACCTGTTTCTATTGGCACTGCCATATTATTCATTTATCTTTTCAGACATGTTTTTGTTGGCATTTTCACTATGTTTGGCCTCATTTTTAATGCGCTTTTAACTGCTAAATAGTGGTTATCTGGGACACAAGAATCAAAAGTAGTTAAAGTTCCTCAGACCTAAGAAGAATAGACAGAAGTACTGCTCAGCATTTTACACAGTAAGCTGTGGAACAATGAGCTATAATTGTCTCCTGTTAAAAACAGCAAAATAAGAAATATGCCAGTTTAGATTTGAAGTTGGCAGCAGTTCAGAAGGTTGAGAGAATGAGAAATTGTGGAAATTCACTGCCTTATTTTTCCCTTCATGCCTCTTCTATGTGACTTTTTTAGGTTGTGTGCAGATGCTCAGAGTTTATTTGCTCTAGAAGCTCTGTCTCCATTAACAGTGGTAGCATGAAACCAATAAGAGAGGTTCAAAAAGATTGCAGTTATCGTTATTCTAGACATCAGGCAAAACACCTTTCTGCCTAACTTAGTAGTTACATATGGTTCAAATAGATGTGAGGAACAAGGAAGCATTAGCATGCTCATTTTACAGATAGGGAATTAAAATTAAAAGATGCAAGTGTATGGCTCATCTCACTGACCTGATCTGTGTGCAAGTTAGATGTTTAGTACCGAACTAGTCGCTTAAGCTCCTTCCTTAGTGGAGACAGATAGGCTTCAGTGATTTATCCTACCTGTCTTAAAATTCTATATTAGAGTGGATAGAATGGGTTATACTTTGATAAGGCTCTTGCTCTATTTCTCCACTGACTGTAAGGGAAGGCAAAGGTGAAAATTCCTCCAGCCAATTCCTCCACTGGTGGTAACAATCAAAACTAACATAACTGAAACCCCAGATCTTCATGAACCGGTCTTGATCAGTCTCAGAAGCAGGTTGGCCAACCTCTGCTTATAAGGTTTTTTTAAAACTTCAGATGCAAATTTTAAGCATTCTTCAGTACAGAAAGAAACTGGTTGGATGGTTAGGCTTAGCAGGTGGTGGCTGGTGGTTTGTACTCTTCCTGGAGTTCAGTAAGAAGTGGGGTACTACAGGGGTCTGGGACCTGTCCTGTTTAACATATTCGTCAATGACCTGGAGGAGGTGAGGGAGGGAGGGCATTCTCATCAAGTTTGCGATGATGGCAAAGTGGGGTTAGGGGAATGACCATCTGGTACACTTGAGGGCAAGACTGCCATTCAGAAGGACCTAGACAGGCTGGAGAAATGGGCCAACGGGAACAGTAAGAGATTCAACAAGAACAAATGCATAGTTGTGCACCTGGGGCTGCAAACATAAGCCACCAAAGTGCCCTTGCAGCAAAGAAGGCTAATGGTATCTTGGGCTGCATTTGGAGGATTGTTGCCAGCATGTTGAGGAGGGGATTATTCCCCTCTGCACAACGCTAGTAAGGCCACACTGGAGTGTTGTGTCCAGTTCTGGGCTGCCCATTACAAGAGAGACTATGAGGAAAGGCTGAGAGACCTGGGTCTGTTCAGCCTGGAGAAGAGATGGCTCAGAGGGATCTCATCAATGTGTATAAATACTTGAAGAGACGGTATAAAGAAGATGGAGCCAGGCTCTTTTCAGTGGTGCCCAGTGACAGGACGAGAGGCAATGGGTACACACTGAAATATTGGAGGTTTTAACTGAGTATAAGGAAACAATTTTTCACTGTGAGGGTGGCTGAGCACTGGCACAGGTTGCCCAGAGAGGTTGTGGAATCTCCATCTTTGGAGATATTCAAAAGCCATCAGGACATGGCACTGGGCAGCCTGCTTTAGGTGACCCTGCTTGAGCAGAGTGATTGGACCAGATGACCTCTAGAGGTCCCTTTGAACCTCAACCATTTTGTGGTTCTGTGGAAAAATCCTGTCAGCGATTCAGGCAAGGTCCTGACTGCCTGAGGAGAAGCTCTGCTGAAAAGGTCCTGGAGGTCCTGATGGGCAGTGAGCTGAACCTGAGCCAGTAGTGGGCCTCAGCAGCTGGGATGGCCAACAGCATCTGGGCTTGTAATAATAGGAGCATGGTCAGTTGATTTGGGGTAATGCTTATTCTCCTTTACTTTGCACTCATTAGACATCACCTAGATTAGGATATCCAGTTTTGCCCACAGTTCTCCCTTTGCAACAGATGATAAACTGGAGCAACTTCAGTAGAGGCTGCTCACATGGTCAGGGTTGGAGCACGTGCCCTGTGAGGAGAGGCTGAGGGAGCTGGACTTGTTCAGTCTGCATAAGAGATGGCTTCAGAGGGACCTAACAGCAGCCCTCAGTGCCTACAGGGAAGATGTCAAGGAGATGGAGCTAGGCTCTTCACAGTGTTGCATGGTGAGAGGATGAAGGACAATGTCGAACATTGAAATGAGAGAGGTTCATACTGAGTATGAGGAGAAACCTTTTCCCCACAGGGACAGCCCAGCAGTGGAACAGATTGGCCAGAGAAGTTGTGCAGTCTCCATCCTTGGAGATTTTCAAGTAATGCCTGAGCAACATGGTCTGACCCCATAGCTGACACTGCTTTGAGGACAAGATTGGGCTAGAGGCCTCCTGGGGTCTCTTCCAGCGTGAACAAGTCTATGACTCTCAGCTGATCATGCGCTGACTTCTCCTTCATGCCCTTTGCTCTCATCAAGGCCAGCAATGTCAGAAGTTACAAGGAGAGGAGCTGAGAACAAAACTGAACAAAGCATTACGTCACTCTCCTAATCCATATTGTCCCTGGGTTACTGAATGCTCTGGTTAGTTCTGCTCACCACACTACAGAATAGATGTAGGAGAACCAGGAAAGACAAAGAAAAGAGCACTGTCAGGAAAGACTAAATAGGCTAGGTTCTGCAATTTGAAGAGGGGTGCTGGGTCTGGATGCACTGCAGGCCTAGGAAGTGGTGATTATTGAGGAGATGCTAAAAAGGGAATGATTAGTCATTGTTTCTTGGAATACAAGAAGTAGAGAGCACTCAACAAAATGACCAGGCAGCAAGTTTAAAAACAAGTAAGACTTGTTCATGAGTATGTGACAACATTGTGAAAGATTTTGTGGAGGCCAAAAGTACAAGCAGATTCAAGAAGTGATTAGATGAGTTCGTGGAAAATATATCCATTGGTACACAGGGATCTGGATGAAACTGTCACCTCAGGAAGTCCTAAATGGCTGTTTGCTGGAGGTCAAGAGGACATGTCAGGAGAAAGTTCAGCCAATGCATGACTTTGGTTGTGCCCTTGTGCATCTGCTCCTGTCCACCATAGAGGAGGGTCCTGTGCTGGGTGGAGGTTGGCCAGTCTGACAGTTCTCATTACTACCTCACCAGTAGCGACCATAGCCTGCTCCGGCTCACTGATGAGGGAGGTAAAGGAAGAAACAGCACAAGTTTTGAAGGAAAAGGAAGCCATGTGAAAGAAAGGCAGAGAATTAGGAAACCACACTTGTTATTGACGTGGGGCCGCTGGATAGCTCCAGGCTAGCAATTGTGTTTTTTTTCTTTTTGTGTCACATTATCCCCCTCGATAAAATTTGTCTTTTTGAATCTTCTGTAGGTGTTATTAGCATTAAAACGTGAGTAAATATGAAACACAGGAGGTGCCATCTGAACATAAGGAAACACTTTTTCACCGTGATGATGGCTGAGCACTGGCACAGATTGCCCAGAGAGGCTGAAAGGTCTTATCCATGTAGATATTCAAAAGCCAGCTGGACACGCTCCTGTGCAACTGCCTCTAGGTCCCCCTGCTTGAGCAGCCAGGCTGGACCAGATGACCTCCAGAGGACACTTCGAACATCAAACGCTCTGTGATTCTGTGAAATAGCGATATTAGTAAATATGAAATATAATCAAAATGTTAGAACTATTCATGTTAAAATATTGAACCTGCTTGGAGGTTCAACAATGTGCCTGAGAAAGAAGGGGAGCCTCTCTCTGTTTAATGGAGTTTTTAAGCCATGTTTTTTGACATAACCAATGTTGCCGTGCTGTGTAACCTACTCTTTTTATGAGGATTGTCTTGCGCTGTGTTTGGATGCTTCTTGAGGTGCACATGGGTGAATCATAACTGCCATCCACCAATGACTTCTTAAAAATGTCTCAGCAGGGTGGAATACTCCTAAGCAACTATATTAGATGGCCACCTCATGTTCAAAGACAAGTGCTGTATTTCTACAACGATATCTTCCTCTCCAGCAAGCTGGGCGCACAGCTACTTTCACTATCTATGTATTACCACCAACTTCTGTATTTGGAGTTTTGTCTTTGTTCAGCTTTGATGCATTTACCTGGGCAGATGCCCTTAGGTGAGCTCGCAAACACAGCTGTAACCAGGCGACACATGAATTTTACACCAGGGAGAAAACAGAAGGGTTTGGTGTGTAGTGACAGCTCTCTGGCTGTGGACATCTCAGTTTACACCTGTCCCTGACTGCTGCTTTGCGCTTGCGTGGAGCAGGTCTGTGCTGCAAACACCTTGACAAGCAATTGCAATGATACCCATGCCATGAGCACACTGTTGCTAATTGACCTTTCTTATGACATGAATTTTGCAACCTCAGTTATTGCATGTGGTTGCTTCTAAACCCCAGGCTTACATGGAAACCTCCGTATTGCACTGCAATCCATGCAGCAGATATCCCCAGGTGTACATACAGCATGTCCTTACTACTGCCCAGGGTGGGCTTTACGCTACAGTAGTGACGCTGCTTTGCAGTTGGAAGAGTATACGGCAATGCTGGCTTATCCAAAATAACTAGATAGGAAGACAAAAGATACTGTTTATTACTACTCATTAACAGTATGAGTCCCTGAAACATCGCAATTTCCCAGCGTCCATTGTGTAAGATTTTCCACTGCCAGTTAACCTTTTAATTTTATTCTTCCCTAAACAGAAGGAGTCAGGAAGATGAGAGAAGGTTTCACTTTTATCTCAGGCTTTACCCCAATGCAGTGTTACTGTATCAAATAAATACCTTGGATACTAAGGCATAGAGATTCAGATCCAGACAAAAAGAGGATATAGATAAGATTTAGGTGAGTTTGTGTGAAGCTACCATTCTGAAAGTTACTCTTTCTCTGCCTCTAAATTTAGAAGATTCTACAGGATTGTAGCTTTATTAATTTCGAAGCACTACCTATATACAGGCAGATATACGTGTGCGCACCTACAAACACACACACATGCATATGTATATATAGAAAGAGATGCATATGCAAAGACTTGACGAACTTGAGCAGCTTTGCATTTGGCTCATGAAGAGTGAGAGTGCAAAGCGAGGGTCCCTTCCACATCAGCTCGCGGCATTCCCTGGCGTGGAGTGAGCCGCTCACAGCGAAGACAAGTAGCTGCTCTGTCCTTGAGAAACCCCTTCTGTATCTTACACAAACACATTAAAGTTAGTCGGAATTTGTGTATTCTACGTGAAATATATCCACCTTATTTAAAAGCAAAGTTTCATCCTTCAGCCATTTTCAGCTTTTAAGAGTTAAAATGTACCAGGCCTATGTGAGGTGGGAAACTGAAGACAGTCTAACAGGACAATGTATAGACCGAAGAGCGGAGAGGAGAGTTAAAATGCTCTTTTTATGTGTGTTTGACCCCACGCTGAGCTGTGATGTTTTGTTTCTTGCTTTAATCTTTGCTTGGTATCTCACTTGTTATTGTAACTTTGCCTAATTTTTCTCTCTGTTTTCTTTCTTTATGCTATTTCTTCATATAAATACAAAAAGCACAGCAGTAAGCATTAAAAACAGCGAGATCAGAACGACTTCAGTTGGCTTACAGCAGGGATGAATTTTCTCCCTTGCCATAGGCTGAGCAGAGGAGAGAGAAGATGAGAGGAATGGATTTCTTTCAAGTAATGAGGTGCAGACCTCTCACATTCATGCAGCTTTTAAATCAAGGCCACGGTGTTTATGTGTCCGCTCTTTCTCTTTGCCCGTTGCTCTCATGACCGATGCTTTGGTTTTCTTGAGATGTACTCTATGTCACGCTGAAATGACTGAGAGATGGTTTTCTTGGTGCAACTCACTGATTACAAAATTAATACTACAGGCACAGCTCTCTATGGATTTACGTGTTGCTTTGGAAAGCAGAAATGAAACATGACAAAAACTGCACGGTAGCATTATCAGCCTATCTGGCAGCAGTAGTATCCCAACGTGAAAGGAACCACAGCAGCGAATTAGGCCCTGAAGTTTAATGACCTGAGTGGGCAAGGGAGAGCGAGCGCCCTTTCTATGCAAGCCAGGAACCGGTTGCCTTGACAGTCAGTGAAAGTCAGATCAAAGGGCTGTTTGAAAACCCTGGCTTTTAGAAGCGAAGATGGGAAACAACATCTTTCTTCTCTAGCTCTGGAGCTGGGAGATAGAGGAAACAATAGCTATTGTATAGATAGAGAGTTATTTGAATTCTCCCTGCTACCTCTGTGCACCTGATCAAACAGCCGGCTGATGTACCGTCAGGCTTCCTGCCTGATATGAGCGTCATAAAAATCGTTGCAGCTGAAACATCTCAGAGCACAAAGCTTAGAAAAAAACAGGTCCTATGGGGGAAAAACGAGGCAACACAAAATGAGTCCTAAGTTGGTTCTGGCCTGTGCAGGCTTCAGAAGGCGACCATGGGGAGGAGAGAAAATGGCTTTTCTCCAAATATGCCTTTGACGGGCTGTACGCAAGCACTAAAGAAGGCAGACTTCCAGCCCCACCTTCTCTTTAATATAATCTTATCCCGCTACGCTCGTACATCAACCCCGTGTACCCCTCTCCTATTAACAACTCCCTCTCAGTCCAGGATCCTACTCTCCTACCTGCTACTCTGGGATCCCTAACATACCCTAACCTCCCTCCCTCGCTTCAGCATCTGGGATCCCTTATCTCACTTTTCTCCACCCTTGTTTTTCCCACATCACTCCCTGTTTCCTACTTGTTCTGCCTCATACCCTCTCCTGCAGCCAGACCCAGAGCACAGGCACAACGCCGGTGGCCTCCCGCCGCAGGAGCAGGGTGGAGAACAGGGGTCTGTCAACTGTTGGCCGGCACGCACGGGCTCACCAAGCAATGCAGCAACTCAGCACAGCAGTTGCCACCAAAGTGTTGCGCTAAACCCTAGCACTGTGTGAAACAGCCTTGGAGATACTAAAAATCCAACTGGACGGCGTGCTGGGAAATCTGCTGTAGGCGACCCTGCTAGGTGACCCTGGGCTTGGAATAGACGGTCTCCCGAGGTCCCTTCCCACCTCAGACTTTCTGTAAGTACGTAAGCGCTGAGCTCCGAGATGAGAGAGGCAAGAGGAGGGAAGTGAAACTAACTGCCCTGTTCAGAGTCATGAACGTGGAGTTTGAACTACATCACTGAGCGCCTGGCCTGTTTTTTAACCTCTTGAGCACATTTGCTGCCTAAACAAAGCCTGTGTGCAAACCTTGGTCTATTTTTCCTCTGAGAAAAGGCAGACAGGAGAAAATGGCCAACATTCATTGCGCTGAGCTGGGGCACCAAAGGCCATTCAGCAGGTCGGCTTTGCAAAGTCAGCCTTACAGGGCCTGCCTACTGCTTTATGTGGTTCTTTTGCATTTTCTTCTCTTTTGCTTTTTAAATCACTATGTGGGAGAGAGCATTTGAACACTTGAAAATTGTTCTTCAGCTGGAGCCAAAAAAGAACAGCCTTACACTGCAGAAACAGAGAGGGGATACACTTATCCTGGTGGCCTGGGGAATTTGAAAGGGATGACATAATGACTTTCGAACATAACTAATGGGAATTACATAGGACGAGCGTGTTTCTGGTATTAAATCCTTGTGACTAAATAAGGATGGGTTATATGCAATTTTTTGTGAATGCATACTAATGAGCTGCTGTTAGGAAGCCTTCCCGTTTGCAGTCACGCTGCTAGCAGCATTACCAGCCCTGCGAGCTCAGTCATCAGGAAGGTGACTGAAATAACTGACAGCCTGGCTCAGATACTTGTCGTTATTAGGTCTGGTCCTTTAATTTTGCTATTGCATTTTCTTTCACACAGTCTGGCAATTTAGCTGCTGTCCTGCTGACCCAAGTACGAGCCAGGGAATCAGCTAAGCCAACGTAAGCTGCTCCTATGTAAGGTGTGTAACTGCCTCACGCTAGGGACTGGACCGATAGTGGTGTTTTCATGAACAGAAATGACCTCCATAATCCCAAGTCCTTCCCCGTCTAACAAATTGCATCAGCAGATTCTTTGAACAAAGGGATAGATGTTTGCTGTGTTTCATAGCCCAGAGACAGATAACGTGGGAAAAAGAAGAGCTCTCCATCATTGGCCATGGGGGGACAAGCGAATACGAACGCAGGTTGTGTAACATGAATTTCCCCAGATATTTGTGGCCCCAATTCACTCCTAGTAGCTCATGTGGGACTGCGGCTAGTGGAGGAGTACAACGCTTTTCCGTAAGGATGCCAGGAAGTCGTGGGGGTCAGCTGAGCCCTTATTTGCTTGGCTCTGGAAAGCTCAAGTGAATTTACAGCATGCCCAGCCTGCACGTCGCAGTCGTGCCAGCAGACCTCCTGCTGCTCCTGGACCTAGCAAATCCATACACCTGGCAGTTTTCCCTTTGCAACACAGGAGCATGTAGCTTAAGGATTATTGTAGGCTTTCCTTTCCTCATTTTGCCACTTTGTACTATCTGAGTCCTGATCTCTTCCAAGTTGGATTATCCTCTTATTCTTTCCAGTGTCCCTGAAATCAATGAAGTCAATGTAGTGTAAGTGATGGTGAGACGGTACTACAGAAGATTAAAGAAATGCGATGCGGTTTACATGCGAAAATAAAGAACCAGAGCAAATAACAGTGTGTAAGCCAGGATACAAAAAAGCACAAGGCAAAAACAGATGGGGAAAAAAGTACCCCAAAGTGACGAGAGGTAAAAGATAGAAGGAAGGGGAAAGACAGAGTAACAGAAGGAGCAAGGATACAAGAAGACAGCACACAAAGAAATAGACAGTGTGTCTGGCTAGGAGAGCAGCCATCTAGAAACCACAAGGAAAGGAATAAGAAGAGGGAAGACAGCATGAAGAGTGTGTATGCGGGGGGGTTAGAAAGCTTTAGGAGAACTGAACAACAGAGAAACAAAGTTTAAAGCTGAGAGTGTGGGAGGCTTTTCCATAAAAAAAAACAAGTACAGAAAAATGTAATGAAATCGTGTGCTGAATTCATTCTGTTCAGGCTCATTTTCTCAGCAGCGGCAATTACCACAGCAACCAGCAATGGAGGAGCTCTCAAGGTCATCTCATCTGACTGCCTGCAGCGCAGAGAGCTTCTCAGAGCCAATAGTGTCTTTTATTTGCTTCCCCTGGCTTTTAATAATGACTAAATATAACCCGAGCTGTTGGCAACGTAAGTTATGTTCTCCGTGAGCAGTAAATCACGCGTTAGATCCTGAAGATAAGGGGTACGGTATGGAGGTGAGGGAGGCTGGGGGTTGCAGTCAGTCTATCAGTGAGGACAGAAGGGACGACGATTGCCTCTTTCTAGAGAGGCGATTCCAGTTTCTCTCTCCTTCCACAGTTCAATTGAGCAGACAGGGCCCACGATGCTGTACAAATAAACCCGGCTCTGTCATAGCACCCAGTCCTCCAATGTGGGACTGGACAAATTCCTCCATTTTCTGCTCTTTGGCTTTCTTTCACCATGGGCTGCACAGATAGAACCATGCACAGCTGCATATGGTGTTGAATACACACCAGGATGCCTTGGATACTCTGGCTCCGCTGCAGGTATTTCATTATATCAGTTTCAGAAACACTATTATAATGTAATACAATACAGCCCCGCTCTCATCATGCGTCACTCTGCATGGGAAGTTAATCAACAGGAATACTTAGGAGATCATTAACACCACAGAGAAAGCGATCTTGCCAGAGAGAAGAAATGAAACTTATAATAGTCCAGGAACTCAAAGGTTTAATGAAAGTTTGTTGAAAACTGGATGGGAGCAATTTACTCTGAACCCAATGGGAATGATGCGCCATAGCTAAACACCGTGCAGAGTCCATGGCCTCAGCCGCCTCACTCTGCAGAGCTTTCAGCTTGGGTAATGGTGGTGAGCTTGGGCGGGGGTTCTTGGTCGTCCCCTAAGTGCATCACTGACTGCCCTAAAATGCATTCTGGAATTATCCAAAGGAAGGTAGAAATAGACCTAACCACAGTTTAGACTTTTCTTTCCAAAATTAGAGGCATAATTATACTTTCTGCGCTTCCTGTTTGCGTGGGTAATAGAAGTTTCTGGATCAGAGCATCGCATTTGGCCATGTACTTCACTAGATGAACATTCAACATACATCAAACATTGCCTAACAAGACCGATCTTTTGCATGGGAACATCGCTAAATATCACTCAGCTTCTGTCGTTCTTCACAGTACGACACAAGTAGCTCCATATCAGCTGGATATCAAGAAAACAAAGAGGCAGAGAAAGCAGACCCTATGAGAGGACAGATCTGTCTCCAGACCCCTCCCCAAAAGGGAGGAGGGCGGCATACCCTGTGTGAGGATGTCAAGACACAGAAGCCAAACCATGCACACATCGCAGGTGCTTAGGTGCAGCGCTTTGGCAGCTCAGCTGCCATTTTCAACAGCCCCCGGGAGGGCAGCATCCCCATCCTGCCCCAGGCCAGCATGGCAGCAGAGAATGGCAGGAGGTGACCCCTCTGCTCAGGGGTGGGCTGCACTGCCTACGGGCCTTTCCCCTGCACTGCAGGCACTGAGACATCTCCGGTGCCTCGGTGCAGGCAGAGGGGCAAGGGCCAGCATCCACCTGGCTCAACATAAGCAACAGCCAGCATGGACGTCTGTGCCTGAGCTGCTCAGGCTGCGCTCTCCTTGTAGCCAGCACACATACAGTCAATATAATGAATCAAGCTAGGCTCTGCTTCATCTCGCCCTGGAATCAATGTCTAAAACTGTTCAGATGAAGGGAACACTGGATGTACATTTATCTCCTGAGTGACAATACAGAGAAGTAAAAGGGTCTGGGTTCCTCTGTCTCCTGTAAGGGAGTCCAGATCAGCTGTAGGTGTGTATATTGTGGATGTCTCAAGTCATCCGAGATGATTGTGATGCCAAATGCTTCATCTGCTCAGCTATAGCTCACAGGCCTGCTAATCACCACCCACAAATTTAAATCAGACACCCTCTTTCTAGCTGGGACAGCCAAGAAGCGAGCGGAGGAATGCAGGGAGCTTGGCACAGGATCTGCAAGCAAAACAGTCCATGCTAGGGAGCCCTCAAAAATGGGAGGAGAAAGTCTTTGCTTTTTTCTGGAGGAGCTGAAAGTCAGAGCACAGGGATCTTTATTCCTCTCCCTGGTTTTGCTGCAAAGTAAGAAATGGGGGGCAGGAGGGGGAAGTAGTTTATTCCTGTAGGCCACAGGTTAGTCAATACATGGAACCAAAGATCCAGCTGACTAGGGTCCGTGTGGGTAAACCAGATGTAAAACACTCAACTCCTGAGAGGACCATTTGTTTAGCTACTTTGTTTTCCGAGGGCCCTCAGTAGGCACCACCGGGTTTGTGTTCCCTTAATCCTCAGCTCCCTTCCGTCTGGTTCGGACTGCAGCTCGCTAACCCCCGCAGTGCACCCCGCCAAGGCCTTTTCTGATTTATTATTGGGCTGGGGAGAATCTCAAATGTAGAAATCAGTCCATTGGGCATTAAGCGAGTTTCCTGCACGAAACATGGTGCATTGAAGCTTGTTACTGTGTCACTGGTTTCTGAAAGCAGCTAAAAACGAAGCTCAGAACTGCTTCACATGTTTTCAGTAGGAAATAATAAATCTTCTGTGTGGTTTTGGCAGTTCTCTGCCTCCTCTGCCCTCCCATGAAATTCTCTTTTCTAAACTGATTTCCATCATTTCTTCCACTGTGAACCTGACCTACTACCACTGCTGGTTTCATGTATTTCGCCACCTCACAGGGAAAGGAGCAGGGAGGATGCTTTATCCCTCCCTCCAAACGCAGAGCATTTATGCCGGTGTTGGAGGAGACATGTCATGTCCTCTTGCACCACCGCTCTGGACTGAGGGCTCCTTGGAAGGGAGGCCTCTTAATTACAACTTTGTGAGCCTGGTGAGGCTAGATGAGCACAGGGCTGTCGGGCAGACTTTCTCAGGCTCATCCTGAGCTGGGCACGTATTGCTTGTTGGTTGTGATCTCCAGAGAACGAACCTGGTGGCGATTCCTTCGCCCTCGGTCAATCCCGTTCAGTGAGTTCCCAGCATCTCCTCTGTGCCAGCGGTGACGGTGAAACGTGAGGGTCATCATCCCCTTGCTATTAATGAAAAATTGGAAATGGTAAAGAGCTGGTATCTTCTGGTTCACCACGAGATGGTGGTAAATGCTAGCACTGGGCCAGCGCTACAGCATCGCCTGGCCAGCATCAGCTTCGCTTTCCCTCCCCTAGCAAAGCCATGCCCGAGCCACAGACCTGTGCTGAGCATCCACAAATGCTGGCAACACACTCTGCCCAGTTTTCTCTCCTTCTGGCTCCTTTACCCTGGGCGCTCAGACTTACCCTCCCTATTTACCCCTTGCCGCCGTTCTCCCTACTACTGGAGCTCGGGGTTCGCGGCAGAGGTCCCTACCAGCTTTACGTTGCACACATGCTGTCACACATCATGCGGGGAAGAAAAGACGGTGGCTCCCACCGGTGGTTACACTTGGGGTTTGTTGGGGGCAAAGCAGGGTTATCTGCAAAGGGACCCAGTCTCGCAGCCCTGGCTCCCCAGCAGTGTCACGCAGGATGCCTTAAGAAGCATCTGCCTTACAGAAATATCCTTCTTAACGTGCATTTTCTACCTTATAGTAGCAACTGGGTTACAAAAGCTGTGCAGGCAAGACAACTTGGGTTTGAAGCTTCGTTATAAACTGCATAGAAAGATCCAGGGTTGACCTTTTCACTACAGTGAAAACTGGTATGTCCCTTCTGCAGTTGCAGTTTAACATGGAAAAACATGGAAGGCTGGAAAAAATCCCACCCCCTCAGCTCTTATGCCCAAACACACATGCAGTCCCCTTTATGTTGGTGTGTCCTGCTGCGGGCATGCAAGGTGCACACCGGCAGGAGTCCTGCGGGCAGATGCGGCAAGGTGCACCACCGCAGCACCAGAGCGTGCTCGGCCTCAGCACGTGCTTGCTGCCAAATAATAAATACCCCCTTACAATGCTAACCCCTCGGCTTATAAACTGTAATACCTCTTCCAGCCCATCTGCATAGCTCAACGTAGGAGCTTCAGCCACATAAGATTTTGGTGTGAAGTGTTTCAAAAACCCCGGGTAGCCCTGATCACTGCAGGGGCTCAGGGGAGGGAGAGTAGGATCAGACGGGGTATGCAGCCCTGGGCTCCTGCCTCCAGAGGAGGCTGAGCACGCAGGGACGGGGTGTCACCCACTGGTGACTGTGGGTGGCTTGCTGAGAGGACAGGTGAGTTTGGTTTGATTTAATTTGCACAGGGAAAAGCAGCAGGTGCCCCAGTGCTCGTCACTGCAGCCTGGTCAGTGATAACTTCAGAGGCAACACAAAGACAACTTCCCCACAGCAGCGGGAAGGAGGGAGGGAACCCCACAGGACTGTGCTAGCCGAGCGCCTCGGGAGCGGATACGAGCAAGGGGAGGCTGGTGTCAGGCAACCTGTAAGACAGCATCCACACTGCATGTGTCAGCTGGGCCCAGATTCTGGGGTTTCATCCAACTGCTGGCTGAGCTGCTGCTGTCGTGAACAAATTAGGTCCTAACAAACACTAGACAAGGCTCTCGGCTCATACTCATCGTTTCCTGACCGAGACCTCTGCTGTTTGCATGAAGCTGCTCCTTGACTTTGCTTCTGTGCAAACTCAGAGTCACTTAGATGGCAGGTGGTGTAAGAGGACCTCTTTGATCCAGAAAAGGTGACATGAGACTTGGCAGAGTGCTGGGATCTTACAGCCCTGCCTCTCACAACCAACTGACATAGCATAAAGATACAAACTCCAGCTGCCCTGGCAGGCCAGTCGCTTGTCTTCGGGGCCATGGAGGATGCTGAGACCCCAGAAAGGACCCCCATGAGTATGAACACACCAGCTACACGGCTGTTGCTGAACATGTAGTACTGGTGTACTGTATGACTGAGGAACTGTGTACTGCAGGGTCCGCTTAATGACAGAAGCCTGTCTTCTTCTAAGTTAAGGGCTGCATTTTTCCCCCGGCCTTACATCTCATGTTTCTAATGCATTTTATAATCAAACTATCAAACTTCTTCCAGGCAGAAGTTAGTAATATCAGGCAGTCAGTTTGGTTACAGCAACACCAACCTCGCCTGGGTGGGATGACCAATTCTGAGCACTTCAGAGACACACGGTGCTGGCCAATGAAGGTATATATACTCAGGAACAGCTGTTAGAAATGAACACTCAGAACAAAACACAGTATTTGCTTCCACAAGGAAGCAAAACACTTAGATATTCTGTACATGACTTAGCTACTCTCTGCTTCAGCCCTTTGGTTCAGTTAAACATTTGTAACCCCATATGCGCAGCCGAGCAGTCTTGGCAGATTACTGAGTTTGGCTCGAGTAGCCAAACTTCATTACACAGAAAGCAGAATCAGAGATATGTGCAGCCATAAAATGGATTCACTGAAGACACCCGGTTAAAAACAAAGACTAAGCCAAATCTGGTCCAAACCACAACTGATCCCACATTGATCCTTGAGTCCAAATTTTCTGAGTTCAAGGTTGAGGGAGGGAAACATGCAAGTTTCATGGCTGGTAGCGCGACCTGTGGTTAGGGCTGCCCAAAGCATCTTGCCATCTGGATCCTGGGTTTATTTGCCCAATCAGCAAGTATTTGCACCAAAGCTTTCCTTGCTAGGTGTGTGTTCAAGGCTGGGTTTTCCTCAAAGTTTCCAGCGAAAACAGTGCCACATTTCAGAGAGCATCCTTTTTCATTAAGCTAACCGTAGCCGGGTTTAAGACAAACAAAAGCCCACATCCCCCTCCCAGTACTCTGGCAATCTTCTTCGAAAAGCTGTGGTGCTTTTTTTTTTNACTAAGCCAAATCTGGTCCAAACCACAACTGATCCCACATTGATCCTTGAGTCCAAATTTTCTGAGTTCAAGGTTGAGGGAGGGAAACATGCAAGTTTCATGGCTGGTAGCGCGACCTATGGTTAGGGCTGCCCAAAGCATCTTGCCATCTGGATCCTGGGTTTATTTGCCCAATCAGCAAGTATTTGCACCAAAGCTTTCCTTGCTAGGTGTGTGTTCAAGGCTGGGTTTTCCTCAAAGTTTCCAGCGAAAACAGTGCCACATTTCAGAGAGCATCCTTTTTCATTAAGCTAACCGTAGCCGGGTTTAAGACAAACAAAAGCCCACATCCCCCTCCCAGTACTCTGGCAATCTTCTTCGAAAAGCTGTGGTGCTTTTTTTTTTTATTGGAAGAGGGACTTGGAACCATAGAAAAATAACCTTACTGCTGAGATGGACTTTTTTTTAATCACAGTGAAAGCCTGTCTCAATTTGGCCAATTCATAAGGCTCTGGGAAAAAAACCAAGCCAGCTGTGGTTCACACGTGCTCACCAGAGGCCAGCTAGAGCTTGCATGCTTTGTTCTCTGGTGAGTTCACGACCATGGGACATGCTCCAGGCCTGGAGCAGGACTTCCCTAGCAATCACAATTCCTAACTGCTCCAGGCCAGAAGAGCTCTATATCCAGATACTTGGAGTCAAAATCATGACTTTTTTTTAACTGTTCGTTTCCAGGCTACACTAAGGACATCAGCTAAACTGTACTCAGGGGAGGTGAGACATGCAAGAGGAGGAGATAGTTTGTTTGGAAAAGCAGACTCAGTGCAGTCAAAACGAACCTTGACAGAGAGCTGGGGGGACCCAAAGTACATGGAGACTGAGGGAAAAATCAGGGGACGGAGAGGCACAGCCAAGTGCAGAGTCTGGCAAGGCAACTGGGAAACAGTGTGCAGGGAAAGGACGTGAGGGACCTCATTGCAACCTCTCTCTGCTCTTTATTCTGAGCTCACTCACACGGCCTTCCCGTACCTTCCTGACTATATGTTAAATAAGCCGGGTTATGCAGACAGAATCACACATTTCCTCCCGATGCCGTCATGGTGAGTGTTATACAAAAACCCCAAAACTTCACAAAACAAAGTGCTTGTTGAACACCCCCAAAATGCAAGGAAGGACATTACCACCATCTCACACACAGAAAACCAGAGTTTAGAAGTATTTCCTAGTTATTCAGTCCAAGCAGCACATTTGCAGGACACTGCTGTATAGTGGTTTCTGGGTGTACTTTATATGTTCCCATTGCCTTCCTCAGCAGATACAAGGGCTTAATTTAAGTCAGGCATCTCAGGAATTGTCAGTTTAAAGCTGGGCTGGCTATTAAACAGACAACAGATGCTCTTCATTAACCCCCTCCCTCCTCAAAAGGTGGGGAAGAGAAAAGGGAAAGAGATACAGGTTAGAAAAGTTAAAACAGCTTTAATCTAACTACAATAATAACAATAGTAACAGTAAGAATAATAATGAAATATATACAAAACCAATATCAAGCTCCCCCCTCACTGACAATACATCACCCAGATGCTTCCAGGAAGGTCCCAGACTGTACGCAGCAGCATACAGGAATGCGCAGATCAGGATTGATGGCAGAAGAATTAGGCAGAGTCCTCCTCCCATGCTCAAGCAAGGCACTGGGCAGTGCTGGAGAGCAGTATCCTGCAACATCACCAGGACTTCCACTGATAGCCCCATGCTGGGCTTAGATAGGCTCCTGGGCCATGGGTGTGGGTGGAAGCACCAGGTGAGGCTGCTTGGGGCTGTTAGAGCCCGTCAGTGCCCTCAGGCCCTGGCCACAAAAGGAGAGGGAGTGACCCTTGTGATCCCTTAGCTTTATACTGAGCATGATGTGTATGGGATGGAATACTGCATTTGGTCAAACCAGGTCAGGAATAAGGGATGCAAAACACATAACTGCATGTGGGAGAATTTGGTCTGAGCTGACAAAGAAGGGAGAGGGGAGAACCTGCAGCCTGGCAGGCCCTCATCCAATTATCCTACTGTATCATCTGATATCACAGTTACTCCAGACTTTATGAGGGCTTGGGAGCACTCCTCCTTTCCAGAACATCCTAAAATTTGAAGACGTTTTTTCTTCTAAAGCTTAAAATTTGTCCTACTGAAAAAAAACAAAAGGAACGCAAAGTCCTGGTTTAGTTCAGCTGAGCCTCGTCTGGCCCCTGGAGACACTGCACCTGCCGTGCTCGCTGTGTAAACCCAGCGGCGCTGCCAGCGCCTGCCGTTTGCTCTGAGATTCCCTGGTCAGGTGGGCACTTCATCATCGCACCGTGACTGCAGGTCCACTGTTCGGCTGGAGTTCCCATTCCCAGCTTCTGCAGGGCTTGTCGATGGGCCGCCTAGGTTTTATCACTGTGACCAGCGTTCTTGGTGGTGGTACGTGTCCCTGCTCACACCTTTGCTTTTACACATGTTGCGCTGCCAAGAATAATTGTTAGTTTTAAACCAGCTCTGAAAGCAGCAGCCAGCTTTCCAAAGGGACGCAGCGGACGAGCCAGCAACAGCAGCCACTTGGCGTTTCCGACCCTGGGGTGTAAAAGGGGATGCGTTTTAAGTATTGCGGCTTCTTGAATCTCTCGTTATCTTGTCACAGAACAAGAATAAAAATGACAGCATCAGGGTATGTATACACAATCTCTTATTACTGTTTAAACACAGAAAACAATAACATATCCTGTGCTGGCAGGAGTACTATTAGCTATGCAAAATTATTTGTGAGCTCTTTGGAATACCTTTCCTTTTCTGGACAATAAAAACACAATTTCTTCAGCAACTCTTACTTTTCTGCCTTTAAACAGCAGCGTGGATTATGTTATTCACCTATATTTACTTCTTTCTGGTGAGAAAAGCAGGTGGGCCTATGTCTGCAATTGAGTGCAATCTACAAGTGCGTGGTTCCAGAAAGAAGTAATTCTGCATTTTAATTTACCCTTCGTGGCTATAAAAAGAACTGTGTGTGTTTTTTTTTAAAATCTTTTCAACATTTGCCAGTATGTGACCATACTAATGTAATCCTTTGTGGTCAACAGGAATTTGTTAAAGCACCTTGATGTCAAACCAACTTTTTTTATACCTTGTGCAACAAAAAGTGAAGACTTCTTAGTTTGTAAAAGCCTAAAAACGCTTATAGGTTATATAGATTAGAGGCAAATTTTTATAGTCTCTTTATCACACAAGACTTTAAACAACTGGAGTGCAAACTTATGTAAAGGCAATGCCATTTTCTGAATTTACAATGTTTCTGCTAGAAGTGCAACGTTAGACTATAAGAGATGTAAATGCCTGCTAAACCGTAAGTGAAAACCTTAACCAGGGACTGCTACGCATACAGCATGAAAAGTAATTTAGCTTAATACCTCCAGTTCAGGTTTCAGCCTTGAGAACACTGCATGTTCTTTTATTTGTGCCTAACGATGTCGTACAGCATTTGATACTTCTGGGGATCATTGCTGTGTTAAGTCTCTCATCTTGGCCAACTGCAAATTAAATTCTCTCTAGCTCAGTTTCCCCTGTGGTCCCAGCTGGATGAAACAGTTGCACAGCTGAGTAAGGCCAGGGCCTTGCTTCATCCAGGAATTCAAAACTGCTTTGGCAATTTTGGCCTTTGCGGGTGTTTCTGAAGAGGACAGGGAAGGAGGGTCTCGATGCGGAGAGTGTGGGACCACAACAGGCATAGCGGCGACAAGGTCTGCTAGTGCCCATGATGTGCCAGGCTCACTTCTAACATGGAAAGGCGATTCAAAAATACAGCACTGTACAGCAGAACCCTTCCCCTTTTCCTCATTTCATAACCACAGCCTGAAGGCTCCAGCTGCCTGCACACTGCCATGAACTCATGGGGCCATCTCTGGTTCCACCTTGTCCCTACGGCGGTTCAATTTTGGGTGCAGAAATGTCCCAGGGCTGAAGCTGAATGCAGACATCCACGTACCCAGCCAACACCTTTGGCACTGGTTACAGTCATACTGGCCCTACAAATGTTGGAATCTTTCCTGACCTTTGCCAGAACACCCAAAAGAGGTGAAAAGCGGCATTGCCACACATCCCTGAGGACATGGGCTGGTGGGGAAAGTATCAGAGCTCTGGGCTTCCTCAGGCCATGAGATGTTGAGATCACGTCCTGTACTTCCTATTCCAGTGATTAGGCTTTGATGCCCTGAAGCAGGCATCATCCTCCAACCTGTCACCCACCCGTGCTTCAAAGCATGAATGAGTCCCACCCCACCTTTTGGAGGCACCCTCTGGAGAGGGCACAAAGTCCTGGATACTTTGCAAACAAGCCAAATGGGTTTTAGGACCTACCTCTCTCCAAAACCCTTTATACTGGCAGACTATGGGGATGCCTGTCTCAGTCTGTGCTGGTGGGACTGCGGTGTGGGGGGCCCGTTTACTGCAGAGGCTTTGTGGGCAGCCTGGCAGTTCAGCCCAGCGGCTCCGTCTGCCACTGCACGGCCAGAGGACCGGCAGCCACTTCTGCCCTTCAACATCTGCATCCTCTGTAGTATCTCTCGGCCAACTGGCCGAACAGGTTGAAATGGCTCTGGTTCGAATTAAGTAACGCAGGGAACACAAACAGAGGCATCAAAACGTCCATCGAAAACCGAGTTCCCACACAAGATGAAAGGGAGACAAAATGGCTACGAAATAGTTTGTACAAGCATAACTAATGAAGTTTTCACATTACCAATACGACCCAGGAACAAGTCATTATTTTTCAGAGTAGCTTCTAGCCCTCGCATTTACTTACGGGTGCGCAATCTGTCCGTCGGTGGAAGAGCACCCTCTGGCAGAGGCAGGAGGGAGATCCATCTCGCATGTTCAGTACAGACTTACCAATAACCCCTCTCCGAACAGCAACATCTACTTGCAGCCCACCGGCAACAGACCGCAGCCTCTCCATTGGCATTCACCCACTGAATGCGTCCTCCAAAGGAGAACGCAGACTAAAGGAGGTGGCCGTCAGTGGTCCGTCTGTCAGCCGTTTATTGCGCTGAATACGAACAGGGAAATTCTTCGGGTCCAGGAGGAGAATGGAGGAAACCCAAGATTCACATCAGTTGAAAAGTGATGAGCGATTCCTCATTAGGAAAATAACACACCAGTCAGTCCAAGGTAAGGATGCAAATCTGGGACCGAAAGAGGACAGGCAGAAGAAATATTTACCACGCTGACAGGGAAATTTGTGCCCATGTGGAAAACAGATCTTCCCTGGGATCAATCAGATGTAGTCATGCCTGACTGGAGCTGATGTTTCTAATCTTCTTTTTGGTATTAGATTATTGCTGCTTTTCCTTCTCTGGAGTTGCTCTGTGTTTTGTTTTAGTTGTGTGACTCCTGCCATTATACAAACTTAAAATTTTTTTTGGTCTCATGCTTAGCAAATTGTGCAACATGCTTTGCTGGGACCATCCAAATGGATGAGTGAGGCAAGAACATGGAAATGAGGACAAGAGAAACCTCATCGCGTTCACTTCAAGCTCTGTCACCAGAGCCACTCTGCTAAAAAGTGACCTAGAACTGCAGGCTAGGACCAAACTGTGTTTTCCATATTTATAAAGGAAAAAAAAGCCCTTATAAACCAGGTGCCAAGATCTTGAACCTATGAACTGGTTTTCCGTTGCCTTTCTGGGTTACGCTGAAATATCTGCCATTAAAAGTGTTTTTCATTTGGAGGTGGGGGTTGGGGGGAGAAGAAGGTTCTATCTTCATTTTTAACACTAAGCCAAAAACCTTAAACCTGCTCCTGATTCCCTTTGTTATCCAATCCTGTAATAGTTACTGCTCTCTCCCCCAAGTATACATATATTCCCCCAAATTAGTATACACATATTCTATGCATGCTAACATGCCAAAATAATCAGGGCCCAACTGTCAAGTACTAAAAAAGTAGCTTTACAGGTATGCTATGTTCTCCTGAGGGGAGAGAAAAACTATTAGACTAAGAAAATGCTACAGAATTACCAAAAGAGTGCAGTAGGCTGGAGCCCCTCCTTGTCCTACTCAGTCATTTATTCACTGTAGCATCACTCAGTGCTTTCATTTTCTGCCTCGCCTCACTATTTGTGTTCTCCATTATTTAGGTTAGTGTTTCCTTACTAGCCCAACGCCTTCCATGAAAGTAAGCACAAGAGTGGAACTAGCAGATACTGGTGGTGCTGCTGACTATAAAAGGTTTACATATAGTTTATGCACACGAACAGAGCAGTACTTGCGTAGACGGAAATCGCTTTTACCAGATGCGCTGATACAGCTGGGAAAATGAGTTTTGGAGCATATGGGTCCCTCTCAGATTTAATACATCACAAAACCTTCAGTGGCATTTGCTCCTGAGATATGCTTCACATATATGTTCGCAATTCCTCTTCCCACCCCCTGGGTCTGTCCAGCCTGTCTGGAAGTGTTGTCTGTGCAAGACCTATCATACGGCAGAGGCCGATTCCTGGCCAGAGCTGTGGTACTGCACATTAACGAACATTATTAACAAGCAACAAGTGGTGCAGGCGTTAATGAGTGAGAAGCGACTGCAATCTGACCGACCTGGTGGCGTGTTGCATTGGAACAAGCACAAATCAATTGTAACACATTTTAGCTGCACAGAAAAAAAAAAAAAAAGACAAGTTGTTTTCATTGACTCATTCTCACACAAATCCTTCCATCAAGGACTTAAAACCACACTCGGCCTTTCCAAAGATAAAAGTGCAGAAAAAATTGAACAAGTAGACGGGACAGAAAAGTTGAATGAGCATTGGCTCTTCTTATTTTAATGAAGAAATATTTCAAGTTAATATCAGTGCATATTTAGAAATAGCATGTGATACTCCCAACGCCAAATACATCAGCAAATTACAGTTTCAAAACTTTATAAATTAATGGTAAGGAAAAAAAAAAGATTAACATAGAGAATAAGGTTCAAAATAAACATCCTGTTTGCTTGTCAATTATGTTCCTGGTACTTAAACAACAAGAGAGATACAGTATTTTCTGCTAATTAGACTCTCCAAAATAGCAGTTATTTTTCTACAAATGAATTAAGCAGTTTGCCTTGGGTTTTTTTATGTATCATTAAATGTCATTCTTAGCTGTTACAAAGAAATTTAGTCATGTCAGAGTAAAATTTCATTCCATGGTTGAAAATCAGACTAACATAGGAACGCTGCCTTCTGGTTATACCCACTGGAAACAGTCAGCTGAGAATAGGAACAACTACATGTGAGCACATTTGGCTGTTACATAAAATGGCTTTTTTTTTTTTCTGTTTTCACAGCCTCATAACAATACTGTTTTTCAACATTGTTCCCAGTCATTGTTTTAAAAATGGTTCATCAACATATCCTGAATCAATCACTGATATAAATAACTCCAGTGACAAAACCCATTATGGAAGGACACAGAATTGCAAACTGAAAGTTGTACTGAATGGTTCTAAGGTAGAACTGTAATTACTCTATAAAATTCTGTAAAAAAACCCAACAAAAACAAACTCACACAATAAAAGCAGTATCTTTAATTAACTGGCAACGGTGGAATCTGAAAAACTGAGTTATAATTTTCAGAGACATTTAACACGATGGACTCTAATGCAAGACTGAAGCTGAAAAGAGACGCCACATTTAAAGCTTGCAAGTGTGATATAAAAATATTCTCTAGTTCTTTAATTTTGATACAGGGAGTCCAGTTCCCTGATGGAAGAAGATGAAGTACATCCTCCTTCCCACCCCATCGCTGTACATACAGACTATTCCCTGGATATCAGGAAATGGCGCTTCCCCCAACAAAATACCAGCCATGGGAATCGCAGACTTTGTGGTAGCAAGAGTTTGTTGATTTTGCTTTTTAAAGTGTATTTTCAAGCAGGTGAAATACTGATAGGATATGCACTTCTTTCATTACTAGTCTACTGTGCAACCCTGTTAACTTCAAGTCCAACTGCAGTCTGCATCGCCTAGTATGGTTTGAGAATCTAGTGTGATATTACAGCACGGAGATGACTGCCAGACTACGGAACACCAGGCTAAATCAGATTAGTAGGAAAAGGCACATGCTTCGGATTTAGCAGGAACATCTGAAGGTTCCTTGTTACCATACCCTTACGCTCCTGAAGTTACAGTAAATTCTGTGCATTACCCAAATGACAGAGTTTGCTTCCAGAAAAATCGTGAGGTAACAGGAAACTTCTGCTTATGGCACGAACACACGAAAGGTCTGTGAACCAGGGTTAACGAGGCGCTAGGGATAATGCAGACACAAGACAGGCTACAGTCTGGTTAGGCCAGAAACATAAACTTAACATTTCATTACACTGCATACGTTCCTTTTCTGCACAAATACAGGGTGCGCAAAATAAGCTGTTTGCTCAGTCGAATTTGCATATGTAAAATAATCAGCTAATACTGCAATATAATAAAAAATCATGCAGTAGATAAACAGAGCGTCCTCCCCATGAACAGCACTTCTCAGGAACATTTTATTCTGCTTCAGGTAACAGCTCATAATTTGCCATCTTACACAGTCCCTTTTAAAGAGCACAGTATTTAGCTAAAACTGAAAAGCAAAATTAAAAAAAAAAAAGTTTTTATTTTAGTCGCAATACAGCTGGGACAGATGCAACTGAGCTGCTACAACGCACCAAAGAGTAACGAAAATTCAACATGAACATCAGAAGAATAAATATATACCCTAAATTAATCTCTGTAAATACATTCACAGGTCCACTTAAGACACCCTTATGCACACTCATACTTCATCAGATCTGCAGAAAGAGATGGATGTTAGTTCATGGGGAAAGCGGTTAACCATACGACTTGGTTTATCTGTCGTTATTCCAGCAAAAATCGGTAGCAAATTTGAAAATCTGTATTTATTTTCCCCAAACCAACCACACAGAGGCTTAAGTCACAAATTCTATTATTTCCAATGTTCAATCAATAAGGCTTTATTTACACTGTTTTTTACTATAAAGTCAGGAAAAAGTTTAGTGCAATGTGCAAGAAAAGACTGCACATTTCACTGACTAAAGACTAACATCTGCTTATGGTTTAATGCTAACCCACAGGCAGCCAATTAAAGTCCCATATATCCATGTTTTTACATAAAGTTTCCTTCCAGATTCTGTCAGAAGCATACTAGCAGTCAGGCCACCTAAAAACAGCAAAGATGGCAAAGTCTTCTTGAGGCTTAGTTTGGAATGAACACTTTTTCCAGGGAACTTATTTCTTCTTTTAGAATCCTTCGCATCGTAAAACTCTATTAGTAACCTACAAGCAGACAAAAGGAGACGGTTGAAGTTATGCATTAAGGTAAGAAGTTTTAAGCAACTTACTTTCCTCCACTAACTACTGCTAATCACACATCAGTTAACAAATGATTTAACAACGCATAGCAGCTCATCCGTAACAAGTTTAAGCAATGAGTATGCCTTCAGAATATGATGCATTCAACCTAGCACTGCAGGTCAGAATACTCAACTTGAACCCTTGTGAGCAATAAAAGCAGATTTTCCAGAGGCACCAATTTTAACACTGAATATAAAAGTTGAAAAGAATCCTTTTCATTCAGCAGATAAGCCCAGAGTACTGGGCAGTATCACAGGACAAAACAGCAGACAGTTAAATCACTGAACACTGATGGCAGGGGGGAATTATCTTCGTGAAATAAACTAGTAACAAACACGCAGGAGTAAAATGCATGTTTTAGTTACGGAACTAAACCATAGGTTTAGTAGTAATTTTTTTCCCTCCTATTTTTGAAAACCAGTAATAAATGGATTCGAAAATTCTGGGATTTTAAGTATCTCTACATTCACCTAATAGACTGCTTTGGTCCCAGGAAAGATGTTGCAGTCAAGAGGAGCCTACAATGAGACATAGATGACCAGGGCTCAGTTTTGATGGTCTTCACCAGAAGGCTACTTGTGGGCCACTGAACATATTTAAAAATGAAATTCAGACTTTCTTGCCTCTCGAAAGTGAAGAAAAGAAATGTAACTTCGCAATCCTAAGTAATAGTGCTACGTTTACAGACAGGCATGTTAACTTTCACATGGATTCAAAGATCACAGGACAAATTAATCTGTTTTTTACTTCCATGGAGTGTGAGACTGGCAGAAAAACTTTAAAGCAGAACACACCTGAAGGACCAGTGAAATTTCTAACTCTCACAAATGTGTTCAAGGATTCAGAAGGTAAACAGATTTAGCTCCCTTAAGCTGGACTTCAGACATGGCAAATTAAACCACCACCTCTCAAACGATAATTAAATCTCACATTTAGGCACAAGGTCCCCCCGGATCTGTTGCATATGCTCACTAGTGTTCCTAGCCAGTGATGCCGGAGGGAGCCAGGCGCTTTAGTTCTGCCACGACTCAAAGACAGACAGATAAAACAACTTCTTCACCTAATTTCCCCAGTGAAGGCAGGGATCTCGAGGTTACTTTTTTATCCAGTTGCTGTCTGATGGAAGATGCATAAACAATTTTGGCAGAACAGATTAGATCAAGACCTGCCCCTTTATAACTCTTCAACACTAATTACAAGGCTAGAATCAAACTTGCTTTCCTTGCTGGCCTACCCAGGCATCTTACATTCCTGACTCGGTTTCAGCAAGATAAACGGAGAGTACTCAGATGAGTATGAGCCTTGCCTGAAACAAGGATCCACAGCTCTTCGGTCTAAGGAAGGTCTAACACCCAGGAATGCCGACCTCCTGAGGAAAAGCTATAACCACAAGGGTATTATACAAAATACGCACGGGAGTACCTACACCACCTCTCTTCAGAGAGCCCTACAGTTTGCACTGCTGGTAACACAGAAATCGTGGGTACATCTGTTCATACAAAAGAAGGAAGACAGTTTCTTTAAACAGAAAGTTCTACATATTGCTACTCACTTATCCTTTATTTCAAAACGTTCATGAAGCCACCTTCTCATATACATCTGCTCTTCTGGAATGTCCTTCAGTTCAATTCGATCAATGAAAATATGAACTCTTGGGCATTCCTTGCAAAGAAACTCTAAAAGAGAGCATAAAACAGGACTGAGTTTGTCTAAAATATGCTGAAAATCTGACCTCATAGCTGTAAGTGCCTTGGAAGGCTGACTTCAGTTTTCAAAAGCCTCCCCTCTTCATGTTTGGATCCCGAGGACTTCACTGAACTCAGAAGCCATCTGGCCTACGTGCTTTTGAAAAGGTGGCCCATTATCACGTGCAGCGTGGAACCGTTGTCCTAAAATGCACCCTGCTAACTGTAAAATGCTGTGCTTGAAAATGTTACGCTTCTACCTCAGCGGCAATCTACTCATTCTGTAGTGTGGGATGCAATGACTTTGATGTAATCACGTCATCCAGCCTGCAATTTTGATTAAAGTTAGTAATCCTCTTTGCTTGTCCTTTGTAAAATCTAAATTTTGTTTGCTCCTGGATGACAAAGGCTGAATTACAGTGATTTCTCAAAGCATCTCCAGGAGGAAGTGAGCTTCAGTTTAAGTAATAACCTATAATTAAAAAGTGTAACAGGGCAAAAGACTCGGAACAAAATCCTGATTTCCATTTCGCATCCCTTCATTTTTCTTCTGTCATACGGCACTACAAAGCTTGAGACAATTAACTGTAATTCCTATCCCCCATTTCCTCAATTTGCCCCTAGAAAAATTTAGCCAGCAAGCATTAAGCCAGCTGCAAACAAAACTCCATTAGTCAAACAGCCTTGTGAGATTTCTTACAACTAACAGTAAAAATACTGCATACGGGATGAAAAACCCACCAGTATTTGTGTGTTAGTAATCATTTGCATTTATCAGGAGCACAGATGGTACTGCAGTAACCATAGCATCCCTGTACAGAGAGATGTATGACGTGAGCACAGAGTCCTTGGGAATCTCAACATTCTTCATATTTTGAAAAGGGACCAGAAGTGCCTTCCTACAATACAGATGGGCAGCAAATTTAACACAGACTGGGTGGTCCTTTTAGGTTGTTGACATTTTTTGGACAGCAGTGCAGATGTACAGAAGACTTTGACCCATAACTGTTAGGGGCATCTTGAGAAATGACTGTGCAAAACAGTTGTCACTGCATGTACATCTTTATTATTGTCTGCCAGAGCAGATATCACCCTATTTGTTTTCCTTCTTTATGGGATTATTTATTTTTAAGGCCTTAGCTGTAAAAGCAATCCTTATCATACGCTAGAAATTGCCTTAAGGAATTTTAAAAGTCTGTTCATGCAAGTATGTTTGCATGCTTGCAGAGGGGGAGGGAAGGAGAAGAGATGAAGAAATCAGTACACTCTTACAGCATTTTGATGCAGAAATTCGTAAGGTGCTGTTTGCAGTTTTGTCTAGTCCTCAGGCAGAGAGAGCCCTTCGCTGAACCGCACCGTAGCGTGAAGGGAGCAACACGGCCCACGCACCATCAACTGAAGAAATGGCTGAGGGCTCTAACCAGAAACAAGCCCATCTCTCAGCCACGGAGCAGCAAACACAACTGTCGTGAAAAAGTTTCTGGTAAAACCGTCTCCTAGCTACAGCTATTAGACGGCAGGCAAGTTAAATACTTGGAGATCCAGAATGATGGCAGGTATAGATACTGTCTTCAGGTTTACATGCAATGTTTTTACTAACCACGAAGAAATCAGTGTTCATGTATCTGAGAGCAGGTTTTTCCACTTGCTTTTAATGGGAAGAAAGGATTTTGCAGGTCTGTTTCTCTGAGGATACTATCCAGGCCACCATATGAAGGTCATTCCTTGTATCAGCACCTAAAAGCATACTATTAATATTTTAATATGGCAGACGTATTCGCCATGTCTTAAATGCTTATAATGCTCTCTGATGTACAAATCCTCTTTTTGAGTGGCATTAAGTGGAACATTCTAAAAATATGCAAAACTGTATTCTAGAAAACAAATGCCTGGAAGCCAGATGATACAGTCTTTTTTCTACTAAACTTCTAGAAAAAAGCATCTATGCTATGCACATTCAGCTAGGGCTGACGTTCTCGCTTTAGAAGTTATTTAAAACATTCTGTGCGTTGCATATTGTACATTTCTTCTGCTTCATAGCTCCTAGGTTGTTCTGTATAGGTACAAGCAGCTCTTTCCTGAAGTTATTTACCATCTCAGCTGTAAATTATTATGGAAAATCATAAAACAAGCAAAATTTTAAGTTAGATTGTGATAGCATTGTTAATAGCTATATGGTATTTTTAAACCTAATGTTATGCTGTTTAAAAAAATACTGATTATTTGGTCATTTAAAGATAGCAACAGAGCACTGTATCAATAATAAGCTCTAGTTAACAAAGCAGGAATAAGACACAGATATTTAAAAAGAGCCACTTTCCCCCACCAAAGCTGAAATGTAGCCACTTTACAAATCTGCTTAGAAAGCAAAAGAAAAAAAAAATCACAAGTATCCCAGCATTGCTGCTGGTTTTCTACCTTACACCCAAGTTCCAATGCAAGCTAATTCTTATTACTTCCTACACTGGTCGTCTTCAACCAGTCTACACTGAGTCCCCATACGCAAAGATCCTAAGTCCTCCTCTTTATTTCCCGGCTTTGTAAATCCCAGTGCCCTTCTCCACAGCCATACCCTCCCTTGCAGTTTGAGCTTCGCTGAAGGCTGTGTGAGCTGCAACTGCAGGTGCTCCCCTAGAGAGGATCCTGATTCCCACCCATCGATTCAAAGCCATTTTATCCAAAGCATGGACATTCAGCGCATCTGCAGATGACACTGTAACGCATGCAATCAAGCTAGTCAGGGAATCCGACTAATCTTAAATTATCCACTTTATGCCAAGATTTAAAGCAACTAATCCTTTTTTTTTTTTTCTCAGCTGCACAATATCACTGCGATCGCACAAGACCACCACTAGATAAGAACACTATATTGAGAGGTTTTTGAGAAGGAACAGCTGGATTTTATCACCACAACCTCTAAAGGTTTGTGGTCCCATGACCTTTAATTTCACATTAGCTTAACTCCCAAAAGGCTTATGTAATTAAGCTAAGAAACAAAATCTTATTGAAGCAATTTATTATGTGCAAATTACATCCAACTTCAGGGACACCAGCCCTTAAGGCCAACATCTGACAGGCTTTTCAGATCCTTGCATTTGCTAAAATTTGTTATAATTAACAGCAGAACAAGCAAACTTGAACTTTCCTTCAAAAGACGAAACCTAAGTGCAAATATGGCATTATAATAAAACATTATATAGTTATATAATATTATATAACTATAAAATTATAGTGTTAGTCAATCAAGAACCGAGTATGATTTGGGTTAAATGAACACGAACAGCTTGCGTGGGAGACAAGTGGACTGTCGTGTGGGAGATAATTTCCTAATTAAACTTTCTATCTGGCCAAGCAACAGATACAAGTGCAGAATGTTTCTAATGCTTCTAGTGACCAACCACAGCAGAAGGAAGAAACTGAAAACAATAAGGTGGATCGAGCATTTTTTGTTCTGAAACTGTGACATAGCGGCCCTCCTTCTGTGGGACATGACTCACAGGACTGAAGGATTCCGTGCAGAATTAGGATTAATGAGCAGGGTGTAACAGCCTCCAGGAAGGAATTGGATCCAGAGTTTTTAACTGCAAACTAATGTTTTGCTCTCTGCAGCTTCCACAAAATTCTACCAGTTTTCAACTCCTCACCTTCAAAAGCCAATAATTCTGTTTTGAATTATCAGCATGACCAGGGAAAGTGAGGGAAGGAGAGAAGCTCCAAAGCACAGACATACCTGTAACGGAGAAGGGACATACAAAAGGCCTCAGACCACCTTCCCCTTAATGCTACCACAGAAATTAATTCCACTACTCCAAATTACTTGCCTTGCCCCTTAAGAAACTTGTGACAGTGGCGTTACACCTAAACAGATATTCCAGTTTTCAATTACTAATGAAGTCTATTTTTATACGCACTTTAAATACAACAGCAATAAAGTAGCTCTGATTTCAACCTCCTACATCGGCTCTTTTACTGCAACGTCATTATCGCCAAAGTCCTTCAAAATTAAGAAAGGACAAACCGAAGTCTGACATAGTCGTGTCCACTTCTTGATGTTCTCTCCTGTTCTTACAGACTTCAGCAATGTTTGTGATAAATTCAAAGTAGTATCACAGGAAACTGAAATCTGAGTAACGTGTATTTATGCTAAGTAACTAGTATTTCAAATGTCTAAGAATAGGTCTCTTCAGTATCAGAACATAGCCATGTTGTGGTGTGTATAGTCCTGCAGGCAAAACTATGATAGAAAAGAGATTCCTCTCTGAACTGTGGATGCTTTCTTCACTTTTTACATTTTCATCAGTCTGGACTTAAGCGTTCAGCTACCAAAGTAGTTTGTAAACTATCTCCTCCTTAAAGAAAGGAATCCCATCCCTCCACTTTCATTTACTTCGTACACCAAATTAACAATCAATTGGCAAACCAAACATAAATGTAAGTGCTGCTTTGTTTCTCAGCTTCACGCTTTCCATCACCTCAAGTTGAGCTGACAGGAAACTATTTCACGGCTTGCTCTAACAAAATAAAGCAGTGGTACAGCAAAGCGGCACTAAATGGGAAAGCAAACACCCAGGGAACAGCCAAGGGTGTTTGGATGGTTAACCTGGGCAGCAGTGGAGGAGCAGGCAGCACCGGTACCTGCTGGTACTGCTGATGAAGGGAAGCATGGAGGGGATGTTCTGCAGGCTAAATTCAAGCTTGCAGCCAGGAGACAAGACTGGGACGTGAGGAATAGCACTCTCAGAAATATCGCCAATCCCCTGTGCAAAGGCTGAGATGCATGCAGAGATCAGAGCCTGCACGAGGCCACGAGTGACACAGCACAGGGAGTAAGGACCTTAGGAGCTGGGGGACCTTTTGAGACAAGAGAAATGGGATGCACCCAAACCATTATTAAGGCCCTGGCAATGAAAACTGAAAAAGTCTTATACAACATTTCAACTAGCACTTGGGGAAAGTGAGAGGTCAGGAAAAGCAACCTGTTCAGACTCACGTAACACGAGGTGGATGTGGCTAAAATTAAACGTGAGGGCAAAATTCAGAAGTGCCTCTGTACCAACATGAGAAACCTAAACACGAAGACAGGAGAACAAGAATTATTGGCACGAAGAGATTGCCCCTGTAAGGCAGGTATCCTCGTGAGCCTGAAGGAGTGTGCAACGCTACGAGGCTACCAGGTTTATAGGAAAGACAGAATAGGATGTACAGGCGAGGGAATGGTAGTGTGCGTGAAGGATTATATAAAGTATAATAGCTTTATATAAGGAGATGGGAGCACAATGAAATTCTTGTGGATGGAAATCTCAGACTCTAATAAAATATATATTAGACATATATATTAAAATACTTCCTGGGAAGTTTGAGAGTAGTGATGAGAGAGAGAGAGATCTGCAAGGTCAGGACTGGTAGGAGGAGTGCGAGATTCCAGCTACCTTTATTGAACTGCATCAATGCTTCCATCAGGATGAGGTACAGAGGGAGGGGAAAAAAAAGAAAAGATAAAGATTGTTTCCTGTAACAACTAGCTGCAAAACCCACAAGAAAAGACGCCATTCCTAATGTGGTCTCCAGTGGTGGACAGTGTTAGTGAGAAGTGCTCTGCAACCACAATACAATTAGTTTCAGCAATATAGAGAAAGAGTTTACAGCACACAAATGCACAATTAAAGGAAATTCGTAATGGGGGGGG
>VZSC01010547.1:264215-296300 GCA_013398225.1 Steatornis caripensis | reverse complement strand
CAATGGGCACAAACTGGAACACAGGCAGTTCCACCTGAACATGAGGAGGAACTTCTTTACTGTGAGGGTGACAGAGCCCTGGAACAGGCTGCCCAGGGAGGTTGTGGAGTCTCCTTCTCTGGAGATATTCAAAACCCGCCTGGACGCATTCCTGTGCAACCTGCTCTAGGCTAACCTGCTTTAGCAGGGGGGTTGGACTAGATGATCTCTAGAGGTCCCTTCCAACCCCTACCATTCTATGATTCTATGATTCTATGGTTTAATGGGAAAATTAAGGAGGCTATCACTATATTCCTACCTTCTCCTCTTTGAGGAATGGAAAGCTTGTTCAAATAAGGAAAGCCACAAAACCACCCATGCCAAACGTAAACATAAGAGGACTAAAAAGGAACTTGAAAAATGCAAAGGATGCTCTAACAATTCTAACTTTTTTGAATACGTCAAAAGCAGGAAACCAGCTACGGCACTGGTGGCACTGCTGCATGACAAAGGTGTGAAGAGCAGCACTCACGGTAAAGTACAAGCCCATGGAAACGAAGCTCAAATATTTGTTTGCATTATTCTTTCTTGCTGAAAATGTTTGATACCATGCATTCTTTGTACCAGATTGCTCAAAGGAACTAGATCAATAAGTAAACAGACAGAAAGTATTAGACTAAATAAACAAGTTAGATGTCAGGAAGTCACCAAAACCAGACAGCATTCATCCAAAAGCTCTCAAATGTGGAATTTAAAAACAAAGATGTGTAACCCATCATCACAAACAGCCATTGTGCCAGAAAAATGAAGAGTTTCCCTTCTACGAACGAGAGCTTTAGAGATGATGCTGGGAAATACAAACCAGAGAGTCTTACATCCCTGGGTAAGATAGCGGGGTCTATAATAAGATCACTAAGCACAGAGATAATCACATTCTGTTGGAAAAGAGTTGGCATGGATTGTGTAAAGGGAAATCCTGTCTCACCAATTTGCTGGATTTCTACAACAGTGTCAAGGAGGAGACGGATGAAGGGGATTCACTGGACATGATACATTTGAATTTTCATAAACCCAGGGTTCCACGCGGAGGGCTATTAAAGAAATTAAGCTGCCATGGGATTAGAAGAAATGATGTTTTATAGACTGAAAGCTGCTTAAAAGGAGAGGAAGCAAATGGAAGGACTTAATGGTCACCTTTCAGGATGGAAAAGACCCAGCAACCAGGGCTCTCCAGGGACTGACGCCAGGACGGCTTTTATTCTGTGTCATGACCAGTAAGCTGAAGAAGGGGGCAAACAGTGAACCCTCCAGTTTTTCACATCTTTTTCCGAAGATCCTAAGATCTTTCGGGTAGTCAAATGCTGGCTGAACTCCAAAAAGACCTCAAAGCTGAGCAAACAGGGTTAAAATGCGGCAGCTGAGCTTCAGTGTAAACAAACATGGCAAAAAATAACAGAAACCCTGATTACATGGTGCTTAACTTGGAATTGGTGGTTACAATTTGGGAGTCGCTGACCCTTCTCTGAAACCATCCTCTCATTTGTGCAGCAGCAGCCCCAAATCCTCCCAAATACTGGGCAGCATCAGCGAGGACATTCAGAACAGGGCAAAGTGAGTCACCTTGCAGATATATAAAAAGATTGTGAATCCACATTTTAAATATCACGTGCACTTCTGGTCTCTGTATCTCAAGGAGGATGTAGTGGACTCAGAGAAGGCCACAGAAAAGGCCAACTAAAACATGTAAGGAGAAAAAGCGCAAGAATTACAAACAAGGAGAGATTAAAAAGGCCAAGTTTTCACTCTGGAGAAGGGAAGCAGGGGGAAGGATACCACATCTGAAAAAAAAAAAGGTAAGAACTATAGCTCAACAAATCCTGCAAATTCAAGGGTAAATAATCACACATCTGTAAATAATCACATATCTGTACCATCCTAAAGATGCCCAGATCTAAACAATATCTTAAAATTATTATTAGAAAATGGTACGTATAGTTTTCTATACTGGTATTAGCACTGGAGAGCAGCAGTTTCATTGCAAGCTGTCTTGCTGAAACCGGATGGTATCTGATGAAGACCCACAGCACTCGCACGCTGCAGTTCACTGAAACAATCTTAAAGTGGCTTTAATCTGTTAGAATAACAGATGCATTCTGGCCTTTGTACTGCTCTATAACAATTTGTGAATACTGTATGTTGGCCAGGTTAGCAGGAGGTTTCCTACAAAAGCATAACAGTTGTCATCAACAGGCTGCCATCAACAGAACCTGGATCAGGTTAGGTCTGTGGATTACACCTAAAGGGTCTCCCACTGCTGGTAACTGAAAAGGAGTAAATTTAGGAGATACGTGTGTCTTCCTTGGAATGTTTCTGAAGTTTCAGAAGTGGAAAAAAAAGTTGAACTATGCAATTTAAAAAAAAGCAAGAAAAGATACAAGGATTGGACCAGTTTGAAACAATGCTCTCTCCAGCAAATAAACAGGATCTGTTAGGAACTGTGCCAGTACTGCTAGTATTGATGTTTTTGCCTTTCCTTCAGACAGTCTGTTTTGAGAAACAGAGAACAGTACCACAAATAGAGTAGAAGAAAGAAAAGGACTCTGATGCACAAAAAAAAAAGCAAAAATAAACACAGGCTCTCAAACCAGCAACGTATTTCTGGCCAAACCTGACAGCGTGAAGAAATTAAAGTTGTTTTTGTTATCCTCAGGGTTTAGATAACACTTTTACATAAAGATCAGGAGTTCGTCGAGCTGTTGTACGTAAATGCTGCCTGGGGAGCTGAACACTTCCTCTAACGTGTGCATGAGGCCCCGGGTGCAGGGTAACTTTATTAATCTCCAGTGTAAATACTTTCAAAATCTTCTTCCTGTAACAGAGGTTTTCTAATGACCGTGTGCTTTCTGATCACAAATTCCCAAAGGGAAGCTACAGATTCCTACCTTCAGTAGGAGCTGCTTGCAAGTAACTGAGATACACAAGGTCCTAGTTTACAATCGGAGGAACACACGCTCTGGGCTCAAAGGGATGCTGAAGGGGTTTACAACCCTCATTGAAGGGGTGTCATTAACACACAGACGCAGCACCTACAGGTGTTTGTGATTTAGGAAAAGGAAGAATCATTTATGCTTGCCTTATTCTTACACTCCTCCTTAAGCATCCAAAGTTGGTTGTTGTTGGAGACAAGAAACTGGGCTACAGGGACTCCAAATACAGTCATCTTATGTCCTTGTTTTGAGATAGGTAAAGAAAGCAGTGCTACTTATGCTCAGACTGACTTCCATTTTTCTCTGATTTTTGTCGTCCTATGAAGAATTACAGCACGGCCTGCTTACATTCCTGTAAACTGATGCTGCACTTCAGTGAAAAGTCATTATTTTCTAGCAGAAGTACAATGTTTAATTGTTACAGTATGAAAACACTTTGCGTTTACCCAGACCATCCTTATCTGCAGAATATTGATGCATATGTCCACACCTGTGTTCAAAGTGCCATTTCAAATAAGTCTTCCACAAATTAACACATAGGCTTTCATGTTGCCCAAACTACTTTTAATTACATTGGTTCTAAAATGACAGAGCTAGTCCTACGGAGGACAAGTGAAAATGCATTCAGTTTAAAAACGAATGATAGTTTACTTACTTTGTGGTACCTGGTGCAATCATGTCAAAGAAGTTGTATTTTAATATTTTACACAAAATAAACCCAGGGTCTTCCTTTAAAGGAAATACGTATTATAGAATATCACAGAACTATCTTGCCAGCTAGTGTTTTTATCAAAATTCCTCCATATATTTCAATGAAAAAATTACATTTTGAAATATGAAAAGTAGTTACTTAAATTTTGGTTGAACAGATGCAGAATGACAAGTTCTTGATATGAGATTTACTACGCATGTTAAAAGGTCATCTCACTCTTGATGCAAATTTCACCAATGCTGATGTCAAGCCTCAGTTCTAATCCACATCCTTTCTTCAGTTGCTCTAAAATAATTGCCATTTACTTTTCAATATTCTTTCATGCAGTAAGAACATGACAGCTAGCAGAGATCTGAACAGATTATTAGCCATTTCATCACTGTAAATCTTACTTTGGACTGCTTTACATGCTTGTTACTGTTTATCGGTTTATTAATTTCATTTTTCAATTATTTCAACATATCTCTAACCACGTGCTTGTTGTCATTCTTTGGACCTTGAAAGACAATGGCTGTGATCAAATTTGGGCCACAGTGCAGACAAAGACTGGTTTCCATTGCTCCAGTTTCTTTTCTGCTGTCCTGCACTTCACTGTCTAACTGAGCCCTAACAAAAGTGCAAGCATTTTGAAAAGTGTAATTTCCCCTAGGGAAGTTAAGCCAGTCTGACCTCTTCAAATTATACCAATCAAAGTGATGTACGGATTTTCAGAAATGCACACATACACATGCTTTCAAAGCGTTTGTTCTGGAATTGATATACAGCAGAGTCAATAATTCTCAGGAATTACTCTGACTTCTTTACGCAGAGTCTACATGTACTTGCTATTTTTATTCAGTGTTTATCATTGTCACACGCTGCTATTTCACACACTCTTTCATCTAATATGGTCGGATAAATACCATCTGGTTGTGTTAAAGCCTTCAGGCATAGTAATAAAGATGTAGATGTGTACACAATGGTCTTTCAGGTGCAAGAATGACAGCAGTTCCCACGTCCCATGAGACCTGCCCCTTAACACTAGGCAAAGCTGGACGTGAACACTTCGGACATTCATTCAGAAGGGGGAAAATTAGGTTCTCATTCTTTCTTCCCGAGCTTATTTCTACTTTTTACTTAATGACAGTGTCGTAAAACAGCACCATCAAATCCAGCACAAAAGTTTCTCCCCCTCCCTTTCTCTTCTAAATAGTTCTTCCAGAATTCAGTACCTGAGATGCACTTCAGCTGTGCTGCAGTACCCATATGATTACTTGCATCTTATTCTAACGACCACAAATAAATACTGTCTAACAGCATGGTCCTCCTTAAGCAGGACCATCACATTCTGTCATTAATGATCTGACAAACCATCTTCAGTAACGAGAGGGAGAAATCTGTGGGAAATCGCTGTACTTTGGAAAGGCTGCCATGTGCAGGACAAGCTTCCACTGGAAACGTAGCAAGATCCAAACTTAGTGGTATGAAAAGGAATGAATAATGAATAAATGGTAGGAAAAAATTTGCATCCGTTGGTCACAACTGGATGTGAAGCAATAGCGGACGCAACATCCCTGTCTAAAACTAATCTAATCTTAGTCCCTGTCTAAGACTAATCAAATTTTATGTCTTCCAAACCAAACAACTTGCAGCTGGAAAGTGCTAACAAAACATTAAAATGCATACACAGTGACAAAAGGTTCAATACATTTGAAAGGATATACTGTAATAATTTGCCTGCTCTAAAAGGGTACCACGTTATCAGCTGTGCCTGGTACTCACTGTTCTTCTCAGAGCACTAATACAGGAGGGATTATGAATGTCTATTTTCCAGTTGCTAGTATACTATGTTTTGTTTTAATCCTGTTAAGCAAGTCAACATTATGTTATTTAAGCTTGCTGGACTGAAAAAAAAAATCCAATTTTGCTAAGAAAGACTATTTACACTAAGAGTTCCGTATTGTAAAATTTAAAATGCAATTAATTTTTTCTTCAGAATTTTATTTCCATTTACAGTTTACTAACACAAATTCTCAGATAAAGTGTGGTAGTACTACTCACAGTCACTAAAATGTTCCTTTTAACCTGCTCTGTTTATTACTGGAGACAGCAGCCAAGAGCTGACCATGTTCCCTGGGTTAGTATGGGTTTTTCTAGAAGTTGCACAGGCTCTTCTGAGGAATTGCAATTTATAGAACTGAAAGTAAAATGCATTTCAAGAAACACATTATATCTGCGTGGAATTCAGATTTCATTCACGTGGGAAATGTCATACTATGGGAAATACAGTCCTCAAGTAAAGTTGTGTTTATCAGAAGTTTGTTTTCCATGCAATAAATTTCAATCAGAGTTGCTAGAGTGAAAAAGACATGTCAACCTTATCTTTTAAAAACTACCAGGATTGCACTGCCACTTTATTCCGATGAGAATGAAAACTAAAATTCTCATTCAGCACTGACACAAATATGAAATGTTCATATGACATGCACACATGAAAATGATATTTTGAAACTCATTTTAGTACTGTAAAAAAAAATCTCAAATGCGTAACAATGCCTAATTTAATTCTTGTTATATTATATTCCTGAACAGATGAATTGTTGGACTTCTGCATAACAAATGGTGATTTGATCCTGACCTCTTAGAAGAGAAATTGTTTTTCTTCCAGTTCGTGTCTGGAGGGCCTAAAAGAATGACAACTATGTTCCACACTGTAATTTATAAAGTGTCCTTAATCTATATAATTTATATTATATCGAATACATGTGACTGCCACAATAGCATGGAATGCCCTGGATGGATATTTCATTTATCTATTCTAATGGGTAACAACTGGTTGGCTGCATTTCATTCTGTGTTACTGCCTTTATTTTTACCGAAGGCTGAGGCGGTAATTACCCCAGCCCTGACATGAGGGTGGCTGAAAGAGACACCTGGAGTGCCTGCTGTGGAGTCTCTAAAAGGCTGGATGCGGAGCAGCCACCCCAAACCATCTGATTACCACTTGACACCGGACAACAAGAAACAGCCAACAGGGAAATTCAGTTTGTTGGATCCCTTTCTGTAATTATATCATGCTTCATGCAAACTGGAAGGTTCAATAGGTGAAGAGGTCTTACAAGGAATTTGAACATTTGCCATCTTATCATTAGGTAACAACATTTTAATAGTTTAATTAACCATCAGGCAGTGAGAAGTCCAGCATGAGAATGGTTGAAACTGCCTATTAATTAAGTCACGGAACAAGATATGCTGCAGGGGAGGGGAAACAATCCTATTTGTTTTGAAGGGGGTCTTGAAAAGGGTTGGGTGACAGGACAAGAGGGAGACTGCCAGTCTTCAAGGCTTGGAGTCTATAAGAGGATCACAAGGTATTTAAAAAATAAATCCGAAGCTTTAAATCATAAAAATCTGTAAAATGAAGTTCAAAAGAAAATTATAAATAAAAAATGTTTAGTCATAAAAAGCGCTTTTGATATTTAGTCATAAAAATGCCCATTGGGAAGAAAATGTAAATAAAACAAAGCCATCCTAAGACCTTACAGCTCAACACAACTGTTAATACACAGGGTTAGCAGTTTTGCTGCTTACCTATCCAGACGAATTTTAAATAGGGTAAAAATGTAAAAATAGACAATTCCAGAACTTCTAAGCAACTAGCATCTGCAAGGAGTTAGCGTGAACTTCACATCACCTCAAGGAGTTATACCTGATACTGAAGCGACATGCGAACAGCCGCACTCTGAACTATTTTTAGCAGCAGAAGAAGGAACAAGTCCCAGTGCCACAGTAACACAGGGCCAGCCGAGAAGCCGGGACTTAGCTAAGAAGCTCCCTGCAAGTCCCTCAGCCAGCACTGATCCTTTGCCCAAAAGTCTGAACAGCTCTGTGGAACTGCTGTGGCTTGTCATCACCTTGGTATCTGTAGTGCAAAAGACTCAAAAATTCCACTTTGAGCCAATTATCAACTGATAGCTGTGCACAGATATGGCTAAGTAACACATCAACTACAACCGGAAAGAAAGGTAATGTCTGGCCCTCCACTGACAGTGCAGGTAAATGAATGAATTAAAAAAAAACCAAAACCACCACCAAGCACAATCAAAAACCAGCAAACCCTGAAGCTCTCTGTCCCAGAGTTTTCGCCAGCAGGAACCCCAGAACTTATTTTTTTTGTTAGATTACTTGAGGAACATGGAATGAATTTCCCCCATTCTCTTAAGGTGTTGTAGGTGGTTTAAAATACTACAGCAAGTAAATGCTGTTAAGTGTTTGTAAGATTACTGGCTATGTGTAGCAATTTGAAAAATCACAAGCAAAATACTGTTACTACACGTTTTCCCTTTAAAATACATGTATGTCAGCAATTACATCACATGTACAGATATGCAGCACAGCAGAGGGAAAGGGAGAGTTTACAATGATGTCAAATCCCAGTGCTAGAAGAAACATTTAGGTAAATGGCACCTGCTGCCTATGGCCCCAAGTTTACTTTAAATCCTTGTGCTTGTATGCAGAACTTGACTATAGAAATATTCTCTACATGGAATAGGGAAGGCAGGAATGTCACAGGTAACTACTGTAAAGCCTAGTCACTGATGAACAATGCACTACCAAGGTGGGGTGAGATAGCTGAAGCACTGTGGAGATTATCTTCAGAGCATTACAAAGCACCTGAAGTTGGTCCTGTATATTAATAAGCAATGGCTCTAGCATGTCTAATATACATCAACTCACCTGTCATAGATGGTGCCAGTTTTCTTTGCCCTTTGTGGTCCACAGTACCTTCGTAAGCTACAGTCACATCATAGACTGCATCCAGATAGTCTTTCATTGTGTCAATGGCTACATGAGTTGCCTTCACCCGTGGCGTCAGCACATGCTTTAATATAGCAAGTCCTAGAGGGGGGAAAAAAAAATACAGTGTTTGAAAGTAAACTGGATTGCATTCACAAAAGGAACATCATGCCAAGGAACTTCAGCACCCCTACTGAAAAATCACAAAAGGTTTATTTTTAATCTCAATTCTCAGTTGAGAGACAGAGTGCGCACGTATGCACACTGCACGTGCTCTACTAAGCACATGTAGAAGATGAAACTGAAATCATAGAGGATATTAATGACAAAAAGGCTGCTCAACAAAAGAGTCCTTTTTACAGCTCCTGCTCTAGAAACAGTGATGGTTTTAATGTGGCTCATAAGCAATGAAACAGCACTTCTCTTTACTGTTAATGTTTGCCCAACTGATGTAAACAAAAAAAAAAGAGCAAATTAACTGAGAAATACGAAACGCACAGGACATTGCCTCCTCAAATTCTGTATCGGATACAGAGTTGGTAGGTGAGGCATAAGCACAGATCATTTTAAGCATGCCTAATGCTTATCCGGCATTTTATTTCCAAAGGACAAACTCAGTTTGTCAACATACTAAATCCTATGGTAACAAAAAAGTGGTTGTCTTAAACTACACATACTTGAATAGGATGCTACACTTCTCCAAAGCTACCACGCTATCAGAAACTTCAACATGATTTGTTCTTTTCTGCTGCGGGTTCTAGCTTTCTCTGCTTTTGCTTCCTTCTCTTAATGACACATTCTGGGACTCTGAGGGTCCTTACTTTGGGGGAGGATGGGGGAAAGCAGTTAAGACAGCTTCAGCCCACTGCAATGACTTGCTGCTACAGAAAACGGGACATTCCACTTTGTCCTTGCAGTTGTTTCCCTTACTACTCTATTCTGCGCGCTTGCTCCTGCTGTTAACCTTGTATTGCTCCAGCACCCCCCTCTCACCAGCTGATTCAACTCACCATCCCAGCAGAAAACTAAGCAGGAAGGGGGAAAATACAGCACTGAGAACTGATGGCAAGGAGGAAACCTTCTCTGTTTCCCTGCAAACAACCTATTACAATCGTCTTGGTTACTAACAGATCCATAGTCACAGAAATCAGCTGCTGCACTTAACCATCCAGGCCAAGACACAGACCTCGACTGGTATGTCGAGGACACAAGAATGTCAGGTTTAACAGCACTCTGCAAGTCTTAACAACAGTACTTTATATCCATGTTTGCTTCAGTTGACCACTTCCACCTAGAGCATACAAATACATTGGATTTGAAAGTATAAGCTTTACTCTATTTCCAGAATTTTAATACACAATGACTTGCAAAATGAGAACAAACAAAAAAAAAAACCCCAAACCTTTTCATGATCTGAACATAGCTCTTCCACACTTGAAAGTGCTTCTAGGAAAAAAAAAGATTATGCAAAAATTTTCATTATTTTGCTATAAGATACGTATCTTTCTCAATGAGAAGTATCAGAATAAAATTGCAATTATTCCTTTCTACCCTTATTTTTCATTGCCTTACTCTTCAGTCCATTTTTCAAGAGCCATCCATTGGTGCTGTTAAACCCAAGTATTGTGGTACTGCTTTTGCTATCTCTGTGCTCGCAAAATCAATTCAAAAGATATTGTATTATGCCCCGATTTGGTACTGCATTTCTCTTTTACTGGGCAAAGCATACTTTGATCTAAAACGATGAAAATATCTACCGAACACTGTAAGACAATGCTAGTTTCTAAACTGCTCTAACATGATTATAATTGAAAATTTCAGTATAAGCAATTATCTTGATTTCTTAATATTTGCTAAGAATCTTCTTGTCTGAACACAGAGATAAAAGGCTATTTACTAGCACTCCTGAAGTCATTGTTCTAAGCTTTACTGGCAATAGAGATAACTGTCTATGCAAAACATTATATGGATCACGTAAATATTTTGAAGCATAACATGGTGGTAGTGTTTTCTTAGCTTGTGAACTGCTACATCAAACGGCTAATTATGTTATGTTTCCAAATGTTTACTCTGTAAATGAAGAACTGAATATTCTAGTGTTGTCTCAGCAATGATACTAGTGCAGACATTCCACTCAACACAACTGTTGTTGATTCAAATTCCCAAACATATTATAAAAACACTATCATTCCTTTCCTGCTCAACTCATCTTTCCCTTAACCAACCTATTCCTGTGGGGAAGGGAAAACAGGCTTCAGCAAAGAACTGAATCCTCCAGCCAAATTAATTTAGGTATCTATTTGGTGCTGAGTTTTTTGAACCCATGGCCAGTTTTGGTGATGGTCAGTGACAATCTGTGAAGTGCAACAGTAGAAAAAGCCCCTCTTACTCCACGTGCTACCAGTGAACTCTTGAAGGTTTAAGTACAAAATGAGTATGCATCTGATCAAAATCAATAAAGAAAGTCCATAATCCATTATTCAGAAACACTCCAGTGCACGACAAACATGCAGCAATAACACGACTTCAGCACATCCTTTTAAAGAATCTGTTTTATAAAAAACATTAATATTCTTGCAATTGCTTGATGATCTTTGCTAAAAGCAACGTAACAGAATTTAAACCCAAGTAATTACGTTATAGTTACCTTGGCAAGCTGCCTGTGTCCAATTCACAAAACACACTGTGCTTAAACTAGCTTTAGTGTTGTGCAATACTAAGTCAGGACTCTCTGTCAAAGTATTAGAAGTCATGAGATTTTATTTCAAATGCCAAAGAAAATGAACTAGATGTCTAATATGTAATACTCCACCTTAAAATGCCATAGCTTTGCTCTTCTATGTTAGTTAACTTTCAAATTATAAACAGACATTAAAAAAAAAGAAAATAAAGTCTGAAGACATATGGTGAGCACTTCAAGTATCATCCGTTCACTAGACTATAGTAAGATGCAGAATTACTTCAGAAAGTCTGCAAGAACACTGAACGAAATAAAGTAAGGTTTTAGTTCGGGAAGTACAAAGGCCCAAATCATTAAAAACATCTACAGAACTGAATTTTTCATCTAAACACACAAAACCAAAAGACACCAAATAAAAAAATCATTTATCTAACCTCTCAGGGTGAAGTTACATATATAACAGCTGAGTACAACTCTGTGGAGAAGATCTCTTCCTCTTCCCTTCATCCAGGCCAAAAACTCACAGACCTGTTCAGTGCAGGCAGGCTATCTTTATTTTCAGACTTGGACTCCATTAGTCATATCTGTACCCCTGACGTGCATACTCCACATTTTAAAATGAAAACAATAAAAAACCACATCTAAATTAAGAGTACCCTATGCGTATTACATTTCAATTATCACACCTCATCAACAAAAGTTATGCGCTCACTGAAAGTGGGTGTCAGACAATTAATTGATTTCAATACCAATTAGATCTTTCTTTCCTTATTTTTCCTTTTTTGTGTGTACATGTGTGCAGCAATGATGTTCGACTGAAAGCTTTGCAGTTACCTGGGGTGTCCCAAGTACTGACCCAACACTGAGTTCCCACCAGCCTTCTGGATGTGATCGAAGCCTGACTTATTGAAACCAGAGACCAGAGTTAGACTTATAAAATGACATACAGTGGGAGAGCTCATCCATTTGTATGCTAGTATTCCATCAGCTTACATAAACAGGACTCGGCTGATGACAGTTTAAAAAAAAAAATCACATGCTCTTGTAGAAAGTNTGTGATCGAAGCCTGACTTATTGAAACCAGAGACCAGAGTTAGACTTATAAAATGACATACAGTGGGAGAGCTCATCCATTTGTATGCTAGTATTCCATCAGCTTACATAAACAGGACTCAGCTGATGACAGTTTTAAAAAAAAAAAATCACATGCTCTTGTAGAAAGTGTTTTCTGTTACCGCACAAGAAAAGCAAGTAACTCCCTCAAGAAGAGTATGTAGCAGCTTCTTGCTTTCCTAAACTTAATTTCCTAAGGACGGCTTTTAATAACAGAAATCCTTTCTTCATCCTAATGTGTTCTCCCAAAGGATACTCGAGGTATCCTCCCCCACTGTTTTTAAAAATTAATCCTTCTTTCGACACCTCTGCACCACTGTGCACTTTTACATCAAGCTTGCTTACATGAAAGTGTGTGGAAAAACATATCACCAAAAGCAAGACACAGCTCCAAATAACATTTATGGATATTAAATACTTCAGATTGCTTTAAAGTACAATCTAAAACCAATGCCAAGATCTAGAAGGGAAACATTTTCGATTAGCTCAGTTGAAATGCCTCTTTTTTACATGACCTGTAAAAGCAATTTTGAGATAAGCATATCCTGCACGCACAAACATCTCAGCAGAAAGCATGATACTAGTCAAGATAAACTTAGCATTAAAAAACATTTACATCTGTAACTTTTCTGCATAAAAACAAGGGAGATAATAAATGAATACCTGAAATGTTTGCTTGATTAAATGACCTTTGTTAGCAATCAAACATTAATACAAAATTCTATAAATGCCTTTCACCAGGGAAGATTGTTTTGTCTTCATTCAGTAAAAGTAAGCCAAGTTAAATTTAACAAGCTTCTTACCCCTTCCTCTTTGACTTTTCAGAGCTAGTAACACTAGGAGTAGGAGGGCTGGGATTATTCCTATTTACTTATTTTTAAAAAGCAATTCTTTTAACGTCTGGATAAAATTCATATGCAACTAAACCTGAGAAATTTGTGGTTGTTTGGAGATCTAACTACCAGAAAATGATCAGAAATGTATATGTATACATTTTGGGAACATGTAAATGGAACAAAATTTATACTAGAAGCTGGGACAAAAAATAGTAACAACGTATTTTGTGGGTTTTATAACAATTTTGTTCTATAGTCCAGTAGCATTAAAAAGACCCAGCCTTAGAAGATTTACAGTTTGATATAAATACATAAAATAAAAAATTACCACTTCTAACATTACGACAAGATCAGAGTTAAGCCCCTACGAAAATATGAATGCCACCTATGTATTATAATTCCCTGGACTCAGCAACTCAAGCCCGCTGACTAGTGTGGAAGAACTGCTGCACTTTTAAGATGCCTAAACGAATAGATCGGAGCCTAAAAGGCGTCACTGATGTGCAAGTCAACTGAACTAATGCATCAGATTTTGAAGACTGGAATCACGTTAGCCAACCACTCCTGCACAATGGAAAAGAAAAGCGAACTCTAAACTAAGACTACTGACTATATACTTAAATATTGGAAGTTGGAAGGCAAAAGCTCAGGAGACAAGAGGCAAAACACATGCTGTCACATTCTTAGATCTTCAAGAGAGTAAACTAAGAAATACTGAATTTGATTATGAGAATCTTACACCATGTCCCATTAGAAACAAGAGTCAACAACCATACTGAAATACAGAGAAAGAGAGAGCCCGTCCTGGTAGCAATTGCCGGAATCATCTCATGCAGTCATCTGCTTTCCAGTAGGAGATACTAGGTGTTTCAGGTTCAAATCTGGCTACGTGGCACGTATCCCCATCAGCTTCAGTTGGGGGCGTTTCATTTGCTTCCGACAGAAATGAGAAAACATGATGTATTACCAGTATTTTTAAGAGTTGTCTTTCAAGGACGGCCTCATAGAATAATTTGGGTTGGAAAGGACCTTTAAAGGTCATCTAGTCCAACCCCACTGCAGTGAGCAGGGACATCTTCAAGTAGACCAGGTTGCTCAAAGCCCCATCCAACCTGAATGTTTCTAGGGATGGGGCATCTACCACCCCTCTGGGCAACCTGTTCCAATGTTTCACCATCCTCATCGTAAAAAATTTATTTGTTGTATCTACTCTAAATCTGCCCTCTTTTAGTTTAAAAAGATTACTCTTAGTCTTATCGCAACAGGCCTTGCTAAAAAGCTTATCCCCATCTTTCTTGTAAGCCCCCTTTAAGTATTGAAAGTCTGCTGCAAGGTCTCCCTGGAGCCTTCTCTTCTCCAGGCTGAAAAACCCCAACTCTCTCAGCCTGTCTTCATACGAGAGGTGCTCCAGCCCCGTGATCATCTTCGTGGCCCTCCTCCGGACCCACTCCAACAGGTCCATGTCCTTCTTACATTGGGGGCCCCAGAGCTGAACACAGTACTCCAGGCGGGGTCTCACAAGAGCGGAGCAGAGGGGGAGAACCACCTCCCTCGACCTGCTGGCCATGCTTCTTTTGATGCTGCCCGGGATACAGTTGGCCTTCTGAGCTGTGAGCATACATTACCAGCTCATGTCTAATCTTTCATCTACCAGGACCTGCACATCCTTCTCTGCACGGCTGCTCTCAATCCCTTCATCCCCCAGCCTCTATGCATACCAGGGTTTGCCCTGATCCAGGTGCAGGACCTTGCACTCGGCGTTGTTGAACCTCATGAGGTTCACAGGGGCCCACTTCTCAAGCTTGTCCAGGTCCCTCTGGATGGCATCCCTTCCCTCAGGTGCATCACCTGTGCCACTCACCTTGGTGTCGTCTGCAAACTTGCTGAAGGTGCACTCAATCCCACTATGTCATTGATGATGATATTAAACAGTACTGGTCCCAATACGGACCCCTAAGGGACACCACTTGTCACCTAACCTGAATCACTTTTAAATCCTTCCATCTTATTCACTGACAGATAAGATTTATTTATATATTCATATAAATGAGGAAAGACAGAATAGTTGAAACCAGCAATGTCAAAATACTCCTTTGGATAGCATCCTAAGTCTTTCTTGTGGTTTTATTTATTTATTTAAAGAGGCATAACTGTGTCCAAAACTGGTGTTTACTTAAAAAGAACATCCTAATATGATGTTCTTTTTCTTTCTTCATCAGCTGGTCACATGAAGACCAGGTAATGAAGTTCAGCCCAATAATTCTGCTTAAACCAATGAACTTTCTCTAGAAGAGAATCCAGCCCATGGAGACTAAAAGTAAGCACAAATCCCACAAAACCTTTTCATACTTCCTCTCTGCAAAACTACCAAAACATATACACACACTTATGTCAAAACCAGTATGTAGGACAGCATGATAAACATGAGTTATACTTGTGCTCTAGGAATAACTTTGTTACCTTTGGGTACAATATCTCTGGTCCTAACACCAACTGAAGTTTAGTTCTTCTGAATTAAACCACTTTTTCCAATATTACACTTGCACTATTTTCTCCACATAAAACTGTGCAAATGTAGGAAAAAATCATTATAAAGATTACATTTCAAAGTACAAAACAAACAAAAATCCCCTACATGTCTGTAAAGCCAATATCGAAGCATCGTGGTCTGCAACAAATACACTAAGACAACAAGACTGAATTATCAGGCTTTCTTTACATCCCCACGAGGAATCAAGTGCAAATTTTAAACTGTGTGTTACAGGACGTCCTCATTCCTCTGACTCGCAGAACTACTGGGCATTACTACCTTTCCCAAAACTGTAGGAAATAAGAAGCCTCTGGGATTTTTTAGACAAATATGAAATTGCGCGCTTTAAGTTCAGCTCAGCAGTGTCACATACAGCCCTCTTGTGCTTACAAGAAGTATGGCCAGCACTCAATCTCCATGCGACCATCTGGCAAAGTGTTTGGTCATGGTTCCCATGCTGCAGCCTCAGCACGCAGCCAGCAGCCAGGACCATGGTGGCACTGGGGCTGCTGGGTGGAAGCCACAAGCCAGGGCCAGCACCTATGTGCAGCAGCACGGTGGGACCCTGAGGAGTCATTCTCATCTCCTGCCAGAGACCATGTGGAGCTCCCCATCCTCGCAACTCCCTGATGTACTGGTACGTGCCTTGTACTGGTACGTGCCTCGTGGCTCTTAGCCATCAGAATAGTTTGGTACATAGCCTCCGGCGTCAGCCATCCCTGCTTCTCAGTGAATAGCAATCTTTGCATGAACAGGCAGGGGAGCAGGGTCCCATGCAGACTGCTTCCCCTTCTCTCCATATAAAAAGTTGAGGAAAGACCAACAACAAAAGAGTTTAGCAATGGGGAAACGTAGATCAAGAGGAATCTGCACTAGAATAGGAGATGCTTCCTGTTTATGATAAATATTTGTCTCGAGAGTTTTTAAAAGGAGTAACTCTTACAAAACTAAACCAGACCAATATCGGAGAGAAAAGCACTAGGAGAAACGAACAGGTGCTCTGAAAGCACGAAAGTAGTGTTTTACTGTTTTGCAGACTCTAGAGACATAATTAAGAGGTTTATTAAAATAACAATAATGACAACAGGAGCCTTTCCTTTTCCCTGAAAAATGAGGAGAGGAAAAAAATCCCTATCAAATACCCGTTCTGAACTCTCAAAGAACTGCCAACCTAAATGAAACATTTGTCTTCCATTTCCGACAGGAAACTGAAGCGATGAATAAATACATTATGACTTAAGCTGTCCTGCTCATACACGCAAACAAATTCCATTCTTCCCAAGGAGGAGAAGAAAAGCATATATCCTTTTGGACAAGAGCTAACAATACTTAATAGCTTGATGATATCAACAGGCTGATTCACAGACTTGTGAACTCATTTCACAGAATTCTGTGTCACAGAAATGAATTTACCAGACCTATTTGTTATTCTTTGTTTACCTTCAGAGTGAAACATTTCACTTTTGATCAACAGGAAAAAACAAAACCAGGAAACATGTTCACTGAACTGTTGGACTTAAAAGTTTACGTGTATTGTGCGTATGATGTGAGAAAAATGAAAAAGCTTGGGACCCTAAGATTTTTTCCTAGCCTTTCCACAGACGAAGTAGTTCTATCTGTGGTTATACAGATGATGCCAAGAACCAAAGCGACTACAGCATAAAGTTCAACCAAGGAAGGGTGAGACTGGAAGGTGAGAGAGGAACAAAAGCAAAATGTCATGGTAGTACTAACAGTAATTAAAAATGAAGTGAAAGAAGACTTTTTGTTTTAAGGCGCAAAATATTTTTTATATTGAGTAACAACTGTAATTGCAGTATAATGTCAACTTGTATAGAACAGTTCCTTTATCCAGTGTAGGTAATTCTTACTGAAGGAAGCAAGAAAAGAAGTGTCCATAAATACACAGATACAGACAGAAACTAAAGAGCTTTCGTGAGAACTGATACTCCTGCACAATGTGAAATGCATAAAATGTCTGTATACAAACTACTCTCATCTTACTGCGGTAAGAGAAACACTGGCTTATGCTGTTCTAACCCTTAAGGATCAGTCAAGCAGACTTGATAGTCCAAGTTAAGGTGAGATCATATTATACAACAATTTTATATAACATACGTTAACACTGTAACAAAAGAATGGTTTCAAAACTTTTTTTGCTTACCTTCCTTTTCAGCAAATGATTGACTGTCTGCAATGACTTTTGGTATTTCTGGATTGTAACGAGTCCCCTCTGGAAAAATCACTAAATACATCTGTGGGATTAAAAAGAAACAAAACAGACAAGTTCTCACAGTGAATGTAAGAGCATTCCTTTTACAGAAATTATCACCACTTGATAGGTCCATATTGTATTTAGTTCACACCATCGATTACTGTAAGGATTCAAAGAAAATCAGAACACTTGAGCTAAAACTTCTTAGTTCTAAGAAACGTACTGTTTGATGTTCAAAATAATTTCATTTGAATGTACACTACAGAAAGTTGCCCAGGTGACTGAGGAAGAGAGATAGCACGTGTCAAGGAAAGTGAGCAAGTCAGGAGCAGCTGATACTGACAAGAGTATCGGTTTTGCTAAGTGGGATAAGAGGAGATTTTGAACAGAGAGTCAAGTATGTCACAGATGACCTAAATTATATTTTCTTTAATATTGATCTTGCATCTAGTCTTTCCTTATACTGAAGTACACACTTAATTCCATTCATAATCAGAAATACTATTAATTTAAATTAGAATAGATCGGCTACGTTATGTGTCTTTATGCATCTTACTGTATTAGATATTTAATAGATCAGGACTCATAGTTTAGCATAATTTGAACTTTAAAACCGTATTACTTTAAGCACGCATGTCTGCAAGGTTAGATTTCCCAGGCTAATTAGTTTACCTGCCTATTCAACAAAAACTGTCTAAGGGTTCTCAAATCATTACACAGGTAAAGGTGGCCTAAGTATCTGCATCTGAGTGTAAAATTATGTACCCAAATAGAAGCAGTCAAATTTGATGAATTTTCCATTTGCTTTTGAAACAGAACAGAGGTTTCCACCTCTCCTTTTCCTTTTGGTGTGTCTTGTATAACCTCCTACATACAAAGTTGATGCAAAATGTCACTTAAGCAGTGAAAATTTCATACCGGGGTCTCATCTGCAGAAGAAAAGGCTACAGCCACAAACGGTAACTAGCATGGAGTTGAACGTGACACATTCACAGTAAAATCATGCCTACCGTGCCTAGACTAACTACTTAATTTGTCATCTCTGTAGAAATGAGTCTCAAGAAATATTTGAAAGAAAAAGAGATAGTGGATTTACAAAACAGTCCAAGGAGGATTATCAGTGAGTAGAGTAAGACAGTGACAAGTGGGAGTACACATCATGAAAAGATGCAAAGTTAAATAAAAACTCAGAAAGAGACACACAGGAATACAGCTTTGCGCTTCTCGCCCACAAATCAAGAGCGTGCTGGTATTTGCACTTAATGATTGCAGAACAGCTAGAGTAAAAGCTGAATGCAGAAAGACAGGACTCAGCAAGCGAACTCTCCAGAATAACCCCAGAGTGCGGAAGGCTGAAAGATGTGCTAAAATGAAGAGGAGGGGAAAAAAAATCTAGGAACCGTGCCAACCAGCGAAGCCAGCAGGAGTTCAAGAAAGAGGGGAAATGAGTACATAACATAGAATCTGGCAGGGGAAAAAGAATGGCAAAGCCAGCGTCAGTAGAGTGGAGTAAAGAGAGCTAGGGGAAAGGCGGTACTTGTCATGGCGTGTTTGTGAAGGAGAACTGGCAGACTGCAGAGGCAGGTGAAGTCCAAGAATGTTCAAGGACCGGCAGAAACAGATTTGGTGGGAAAGAACAAAAGAAAATGGGTTTAAGAGGCAAGGTGCTTACTTTTTTCTAACGTGACAGTAGCATAAGCACAGGGTCGACTACAGGAATCCTTAGACCCAGCTGCAGTCCACACTTCCCCCAGTCATGTACACATTTCATCTAGGAAGTACACTGTTGAGATACTTAAGTGACTAAGTAAAACTCTTCAGAGTTAGCTGGAAAGGGCATAATATTAAAATCCAGATGCTTTTTTTTTTCATAAATGTGCTTATATTCAAATAACATAAAATCCTTAAAATGGTACTTCAAGATGAGGTTACTCCCCCCACCCCCATTAAAGACTGAATGCTCAGCTCCAAAGAGTAATATAGTGGCTGTAACAAGTAATAATTGAGAGAAGAAAGCAATCAAGCACATAGGATAGGAATATACCATTCCTGGTACAGAGATCAGCAGTTAAAAGCATGCAACAACACTAACAGTCTTCAAAGCAGATAATCAGCCACTAAAAGCTGATTACACAACAGAGAACAGTATCTACTTACTCCAGTCCTACCTGTGTAACACAAAGCAGGGTCTGAAATTATATTTTAATTATTCTTGTAAACCTCTACAACACAAGCAGCCGAACACGTCTTTTGACCAGAATCTGAATATCTCTGAATTGAAAGCATACCAACAAGACGGAGAAGTGGCCTTTGCTTTAAATTTGGCATACATAAACCTAATACGTAGCTCACTGGGACTACCTTACCCAAGTAAAATTCATGAATGTAAAGATATGTCCTGCTTATACTCACGTACAGTCCTGTACAAGACAAAGATATTCTGCCAGTGCAATTCAGCCTACCAGATCTACTTGTACGACTGGCCTTTCTCTTCTCCCACTGTGGGCAGCAGACGCTAAATCCTTAAGCAGTACTTCCAAAGATCGTAAGAACTACAAATCTCTAAGATTTTAGTAACTAAATAAGCTCCCCTGAACTTGGATTAAGAACTGTTGCGTTGTAGGAGCATTTTAATTCCCTAGAAACACTAGCTGCAGCCAAAGCCATTTTTTAAACCGGATTTTTCATTTAGGGCAATTAGCTATATAAAGGTTACACACTTTATCGCAGTGACTGCAAAATACAGTTCTTGTGTTCAAAATGACGTAGAAAATTTTGCATTACCACAGTCCCTGATTCACTGATATACTAATTTTAACCCAAGCAGAGTAGGCCCCTGTATTCAGACACACGACAGTTTCATGCCTGTTTCTGCGTAATGCATGGGTGTCAATACACTCACAATCTCTCATCAACGTGAAAGCTTCAAGGAATGTATCGGTATCCTTTTAGCAGAACCCTACTGATTCTTGTTGGAGCCGTAAAACCAGAAAAGAGGCAGGGATTACCTGCAGAGTCCCCNTCTCATCAACGTGAAAGCTTCAAGGAATGTATCGGTATCCTTTTAGCAGAACCCTACTGATTCTTGTTGGAGCCGTAAAACCAGAAAAGAGGCAGGGGTTACCTGCAGAGTCCCCAGTGTAATGTCAGCGGACTTGCCACAATCCACAAATGAAATTAATAGATGATGATAACAGTTTTCACCTGAATAGCAGCTCCATTCATTTCCCTGGTGTTGTCGAAGTCTCCCAGGCAAAAAGAAATAGCAATGGCACCGAAAGGGGCCGTGCTTACAGAGTGGGGAGCAAGGTAGCCAAGGAAGTCCTTGGGGTAAATCAGAGTACCAGAAAAGCAGCTGGCACAGGGGGAGCAGGGGAAACTGTCACAAGGCAATGCGAGTCCCTGGAGTACAGAACAAAGCCATCTCAGACACCATAAACATACAGCGAGAAGAGGCAATAAAGATAAAACATGACCGAGGACAGGGCTTTGGAAGGTGTCCGGAGACAGTAGCTGCTACTGTAGGAGAACACAGGGTGTCAAGAAGTGGTATTTACTGGCTAAAAATATCTTGCATTTACTGTGCTGTTCCCAGGTGGGTGACAATGGGAAAACAGTTAAACAATTTTATTTTCAAAGTTCAAAATCATAGCAAAACTAAGCAAATGCATTTTAAAATATTATTTTCATTACTGCATCCCAACGACTAGACAGACTCATATCTCAATCCATTTAGACCGCTGCCTAGAAGATATGCTTCCGGTGAACTCCATAAGAAACATTAACACTCAGATCAATAACTGGAAAAAGGTATGGTATGAGAAAGCATATCTGCTTTAATCTGAACAAAATACAAAGGTGATGTAAGTAAAGCAGGCAAGGACATCCAGGATTTACAAAGAAGTTTTCAGGGATTTGCAAATTAGTAACTATATGACAAAATAATTACATTAAGCCCTATAGCAGTTTTACTAACGTATGTGTCGCCTCCTGGTTTTTACTGTTTGATTGGCACTGCTTCACATTACAAAGATTTATTCTGCGACTAAATGACAAAAACAAAACACACAGTAACCAGCTAAATACCGGCCTTACTGGGTTAAATCCCACATCTCACAATGTAGATTTCCTACTCTAGCTGCATGATAAAAAGAAATACGTTACATTTTCAGTTATCAAACTGAACAGTCTGCTGTTCAGAAGAGTTAACTAACTTTACAAAAACAAGCAGATTGAGTACATCAAGTGCCAGCTGGATATATTGTTATATTGAGAAACGTGTTTATCTTGTTACAGCTTACATTAAAACAACATTCACACAACGGTGTCCTTCAAACCATGTGACGGTCTCTGCCCTCACAAGATGTAAAATTGCAATTTGTTANTTACAAAAACAAGCAGATTGAGTACATCAAGTGCCAGCTGGATATATTGTTATATTGAGAAACGTGTTTATCTTGTTACAGCTTACATTAAAACAACATTCACACAACGGTGTCCTTCAAACCGTGTGACGGTCTCTGCCCTCAGAAGACGTAAAATTGCAATTTGTTAACAGTCAGCCAGATTTTATGGAACTTCAAAAAAAAATTCCATCATCTCAAGTGAGTTTTGCCAACAAAATGGCCAATAATGAACCATTTGAGTGTATGCTTCAACGACAGTTTGAGAAGCAAAGTAATTTCCAGAAATAAGTAAGAAAATGTATTAGTTCAAGATCTCCACTAAGAAAACACAGGTGCATTTCAGTCTAGCATCAGAGTTTTGTGCGTGTCTAACGCTGCTGTGCTGCACCCGGGAAGAAGGGCGGACCACCTGCGAAGAGCACGGCAGGAAGAGGGCCTGTTTGCGGCAGGCAGGTGGAAGTCCTAAGACAAGGTGAGCAAGGAGCAGCATGCACAACATCAAGTATATCAGATCGCTAATCCCGTTCCACTGTAAATGTAAGAGGCCAAGAGGCAGCCTTCTTCTCCCTGACCGCATTCCACCACCAATTTACTTTTCATAAATAAAAAAAAAAAGAACCCCCACATGACATGAGGCAGCAAACAACTAAAGGCTTTGCTAAGCCATTGAGAAGAGAAGACTGGTTCTGCCTTCCTATACAGCTTCAGTTTCTTACTGGGAACAGAGATGGCTCTAGATGGACTGAACATTAATCATTTGGATTGTGCTTAAACTGTATGTGGAGAGAAACTGTAAATAACAAAGTGACCCTTAACACAGATTCCCCTCCATCTCCTCTCTATTGGTGTATAATTCTTTCCTTAGCAGCTGAAAGGCAAGCTTTTCTCTAACTACTTTAAAGAAAGAACTCTACCACGTTCACACAGAATCACCAAGCAACAGCTGCTCACTGAGCTGAGGAAAAGCCCACTCTAAGCAGAAGCAGCCAGTGCACAAATTTTAATAAAAATTCCAGAGTAGTCAATGAATTATTTTTCCATGAACCTGATGAGTTCAGGGCATACTTGCTTTACTGATTAAAATGTCTTCATTTTAAAAGCAGTATGGTTGCTTGTGAATGTCACCCTAAGCTGCAGAACTGCAAAGTTGCTTCATGAATAATACAGTTAGGACACAGTTTATCATGTTCTTCTCCCAGTAGTTAACTGTAGGTTAAAGGGCATTTAGAGCATCTACATTTAAATTCTCAGATAAAGCGAACTATAGAAAGTTTAGTCTTCTCTCAAATGACAACTAATGGTCTGTGTCTTTTACCCCAGCAGATGCAAACATTTGTCTCCGTAAATACACTTTTGATAGCTTTGGTTTTGTAAAACTTAGTGTCACTCCCTGTACAGTTTGACTGAAAGAGATTTAAAACAGAACACATTTCTGCAGCAGTTACACTTATTTCCCTTCTATACTGCTACCCTAGATAATGTGAGGAAAATGGGAACAACTGCCTGGTAAGCACATAGAGGTTCTGTGCCCATTTCAAATGCCACTGAATTTCCAGATAGCCAAATTACACCAAAAAACAAATGTACCCAAGTGGTCCCAAATTCATTTGGCAATAGCTTAGATAGGTTAGGTATTTTCAATCCACATACAATTGAGCAGGCAGAAGAAAGATGATTCCAGGAAAAAAAGCAGCCTTTGGACTTCCATTTCATTTATTAATCACATGTAGACATCCACCAAGGAAAGCAGAACGCCCAGCAGATGTAGCTTTAATGAAAACTTTTATGCCTAAACCTCCCCTTACATTCCAGTTGGGCTAAAATCACACACTGGCCTGTCCAGTCAATTTATAGCACTGCGGTGTCACTGAACATCATTTGCAGGTTTCCAAAGACATGCAGAACGTTCATGAACCTGTTTGTGCTAAGTATTAGTTCAAGACAAACTGAGTTTGAGCACCGTCTTAAAGGGATGCTTTTCTCATTTAAGGCTCTCAGTTAGCATAAGGCCTGTTTACCTTTTCAACACAGACACAAACATAAACACACTATCTCAAAAAAAACCCCCACAATTATTATGAAGGTCAAAAGAACCTATGCATTCCTTTCACCCAAGCCTTAGCTTATAAAAGGTTTGCCACTTTGTATTTGGAGTGGCGAGTCCTAATCACATCATTTAAATAAAATGAAAGCATAACTGTTCTATGTCAAGGCTTGCTGAGTTGGTTTTCTTATGTCTAGCCAAAAAGGCAGAAAACATTTTAATGCACAGCAAGTAATGGAAGCGAAGCACATTGATTCTAACCACTGAGCCTCAAACCATACAGGGAGTCATGAGAAAAGTCACTTGGCACTAACAATCATTCTCCAAATAGAAAATTATCAAGAGTTCAGGGGTTTTTTGTGTGTTTTTCTCCTCCAGGAACAGCGAAGTTACTCAGTTTTAAAATCTCACTGCCATTAAAAATGATTGATCACTGGGATGACTAATTAAGATTTGGTAAGAATGGTTCTTGACTTTCAGAAGATCAAACATATGATCAGAAGATCAAAAACACCAGACTCTTGACAAGCATACAGTAGTCAAAGTATTCTCTTTTGAAACACAGCGAACACTGACAGTGGTTTCTCAATGAAGGTGCCACAGCTCCAAATCCTCCCTGCTCTCTACAGACAGAAACACAAAGTTTGTATCATTCATAAAGGACTAGTCAAATTTTCATAAGTTTAATTAGAGGTATCACTCTAATCACAGAAAGTAGCTGCAGAAATACAGAACGAAAAATCCATGACTACAGTCTTGTAATTTGTAGGTGTCAGGCATGGCTCATTTCTCCAATAAGCCTTTGCCATTATAAAGTCAAAGAAATTAGGAAAAGTGGGAGGAAGGAAGGTATGATCTTACCGGAGTCTCAGCTTTCATCTGGGCTCGCAACTTCTCTCTCATTTCTTTTTCATTGAATTTGGCACTTCTTTTTACATAGACTCCTCCATGCTAACAGAGGAAAAAAAAAAGAAAATTATTAAATATTTAAGTAATTTAACGTAGAACAGTTGACAGATGAACAAACAAGATGACAGCGACAAGTCACCTTTACGACTCAGGCTGCAAATTGGACCACAAGATGTTTTCTCCTAGGATAAAAGCACTTGAAACTAATTTTACATTTGCATGTATTTAAGCTCACAAAATCTGTTTAAAAAAAGTTCAGACCTAAAAAACCCCAAAACATAAGACATTTGAAGTGTCTTGTTTAAAGGTGTTAAACAGTTAACTGGAAGATGGCATTGGAACGGGCCCCAGAGATCTACCTATTCCAAACAACACTGACAAGCAGCTTAACATGCATACCAAGGTAAAATCACACAACAGAAGTTACTCACATACAAGTAATTACAAGTCAATGTTTTCAACTCGATGTGCCCACTCTTAAATAATGACTAATGTAAATACTGGAATTACAATTATTGTACCTCTACATACAAAATTTATGAATAGCACAAAAGTAACCAGCGTAGGTCTTGAAAACTTCCATGCACTTTACTAGAGAACCAAACTTTTAATAAAGAAGTTATATCCTGAGACAATAACTGAATGAGTAACACAAAATCTTTAGAAGGCAAAGGAATTTAGAAAAGTATTTTTACTGAAAATCATTATAAAAAGTTAGACTGTTTCCCGGAAAAGATTCATTTTATAACTTGTTCCACAAGTTTATTTATCATAAAAGCTTCAGTAAAAGGACTACAGTAAAGTACACACAAAGAAAGAGGGTTATGAAGAAATAAAATTTGCCTCATCATTTCCATCTTGCATCACTTTATCTACAGTGTAGCTACAAGAAGATGTAAAAAGACATGCTCCAAAATGAACTACTGATACAATGAATTCTGAATTTAAAAAAAAATAGCTTCCAAATAACAGAAGTTTGTTTTTAAGGTACACTGCTTTCAAGGGGTTTCTAACTGATTCCCTGCTTTGATAATACTCTTTTCTGCCCAGCCTGACTGTTGGCATTAGGATTTGTCAGATATTTTCCTGTCCATTTATGGTTTTATAGGCTCTCAACAGAAAAGTGACAGATTAAAACTACTAAGAGCTGAACCTCATTCAAATGCTTTATCTCAGGAAAAGATACGGTACATCGTAGAAACGGTGGGGAGGGTTATGTGTGTGCAGCTATTTTATTTGCATGGCAGGGACAGGAAGAAAGTTTGAACAGTTAGGAGGAGGCAGGCAGAACAGGTGGTTATGCAAAGTGTTTTCAGCCTCTGCTTTTCATGCTGTGGAGAGGTGGCCATGCAGCTGCTTAGCTAGTGGTATCTGATGTGACTTTTAAGTTGGCCTTTAGGAGGCTGGAGCATCGGATCAGCGCCTTCCCACAAGCAGTTTACCACTCATGGGTAGACAATGGCATGAACAGAAAAATGTTGCATCAGCTGTGCAGCAAACCGAGCGCTACATGTTATCTACACACCCCACATGTAAGACCATTTTTAAGATCCGACACCATTAAAGGGAAGTAGAAGTCTTACTCTGTACAGTGACATCCCAACAACCACTTTCAGGAAGGGCAAGGTCAGTTTGGTATGAGACGTAATGCTATTATTCAAGACTTCCATGTAATTGCTAAGTCACCATTCTGTGAGAGCTCAGCTAGGTCAAGCTTTGATAAATGAAGGAAGGCTGGAATCAAAGTTTTCCCTTATTTTATCGAACTACTAACCAGCCACAGTAAAACTCAGAAAACACTGAACCACCTTTTCCTTGTTTAATTTGTGAACATGGAGAAATCAAGTTACTGTTGTACAGTTTGCTCAGGGACACCATAACACCTAAGTCAGCTTTGGTGTCCCCACCTCAGACTTTTTAATGCTCAGAAACAGATTTGCACTTCTCAAGTAAATATGAGTATACAGTCACTTAACTTCAGAACAGACAAATCACATAGTGTAAGATCACCAATTTACTGTATGCAACCCAACTAGGCAAATATGTCAGCCCCGCTATGGCACAGGGATACAAAGCTGAAGAGAGGCAAGATGCCATACTAGCTAAATATTTGGCTAAAATTCAGTAACAACCAGAAGAATGCGTAAGTAGATGCTGCATAACAGAAAAGCCAAAGACATACTTCCTATGTGAAAAAGTCAAGTAGACTCTGGGATATCAAATGTATTTATCAAAATTACATCCCAGCTTCACCAGGTGGTATAAGACGAATAGGAGCTAGCTGCATTTTGGTGGAGACAGGGCATTTTGCCCCTAAGATAGGGCAAAAAAAAAAAAAAATTCAGATCCACCCAAAAATAATAAAGCCAGTTTTATGAAAAGAAATAGGTCTATCTAATAAATCAAACCTGAAACATAAGAGGTTAATTCTTTTCTTGCTATTAGGTAGCTGCCTCCAAAGAAGAATGCTAGTTATGCAATTGTATATAGCTCAAATTCCCCAATTTGTATTGCATTTCCTTTTCAGTAAGAGATCAAATATATGAACGCTTTTCAAAACAGATTTCTGGAAGTACTGTTTTTAAGGTTCTAATTTTTTCCGGTGTACTTTAAAAGCCCCTCTCTCAGTCAACAATGGATTATGTTTACAAATATACTTCCCTTGTGCCTGAATTTCGCTCTCCTGGACATCCAGACCACATTTATTTCCAAACAGGATGTTTACCTGAGGTAGGGAATATGAATTCCGTGAGCATGGCGTAATTATGTGGCTTTGGAAACTTTTAGTGGAGTGTAAGTGACATCACTGACAGAACATCAACAGGAAAGGCAGGAAGTGTTTTATGTTTTTGCACTGTTTGGTGTGATAAAAACAATAAAAATACCTATTAGCTCGCACTGCACTCCTGCTGCATCCCGTCTTGTTCATTTAAACACACATGCATCACCACTGTTAGTAAGCTACCTTTCATTTGTGTCACTGAGTATCTAAATATATTTAAAAATATATATATTATAATCCCCCACTAGATCTTGTAGTAGTTTTATGTTTTGAGGACTCCAAAGCTGAACAGATTCTATTTAATATACATGTTTTGATTAAAAATGTAGGCTACATTCACATTAATTTCCACAGGAATCTTCTTTTAACAGTCAATACAGCAGTCAGGAAACTGAGCGCCGGATGTTCCAGATAGCAATAGTAATTTTCCAAAATCTTGAAAAAAAATAATTTCTGGACACCTTGTGATAGCAGATGGAATATATACCCTGTCTGTATTTTAATTAAAGCAGACTTAAATCACCATCAATGTAATGCCTACAGGCAAGGACAAAGAGCAAAATATTTCCATGCAGCAGACCGGTCGCTTTAGTGGAAGAAAAATGTAGAGAACCAGAGCTACTAGTGGGGACAAGCCTTAGACCACAGAAAGGTCCATTTTCTCCCAATGGATACTCTCAGTGAGGTACGATGGTGTGTGACAGTCTGTCCTTGTTTAGCAGACTGGGACACCAAACCTCCCAATAAGAAGAAATCATGAAGAGTCTCATTTTCTCTGCAGCGTATTCTTTTGTAAACACGGCAATTTTAAAAGAAAGTATAACAACCACACATGCACCAGCCTAGATTTATAGCCTACTCACTAACGCACTCATCAAGAAGACACCAAACTTTGTCAACCATCAAGCTGAAAACAACATCCAGCCTGGATCTCCCAGTACCTCAAGAGACACTCTAACCTCTTACACACCGAACAGACAGTAGGAACCTCAACCACTACCTGTGCTCTAAGACACAATGGTGGGACAGTTCACACCCTAGAGATGGGCATCGTATGTGACATGATCCAAGACTCTGAACCTCTGTTCAAACTAGGTACCTACGCCTAAGCTAGATGGCTACATCTGATTGCTGGGAAAGGCCACTGTTTAAGGAGCTTCCGGTTCTTCAGCATACTAATCAGGCAGTTCATGGATCTGTACCTACCCTCACCCAACGCTGTCGAAACCCAAGCCAACTTACGTTAGGCTCTTGGAGGCAAAGTTTCAGAGTCAACTGCCACACAAGGGCTTATCCTGCCTCCTCCCCTCTTCCCACCCCTGGTCATATACTCAAAACTTTCTCCTTTTGCGGGTTCTAGCAATGAACTGATCTTACTTGACTCGCAGATGCAAGAGTGTAAGCAGTGAAAGGAACNACCTCAACCACTACCTGTGCTCTAAGACACAATGGTGGGACAGTTCACACCCTAGAGATGGGCATCGTATGTGACATGATCCAAGACTCTGAACCTCTGTTCAAATTAGGTACCTACGCCCAAGCTAGATGGCTACATCTGATTGCTGGGAAAGGCCACTGTTTAAGGAGCTTCCGGTTCTTCAGCATACTAATCAGGCAGTTCATGGATCTGTACCTACCCTCACCCAACGCTGTCGAAACCCAAGCCAACTTACGTTAGGCTCTTGGAGGCAAAGTTTCAGAGTCAACTGCCACACAAGGGCTTATCCTGCCTCCTCCCCTCTTCCCACCCCTGGTCATATACTCAAAACTTTCTCCTTTTGCGGGTTCTAGCAATGAACTGATCTTACTTGACTCGCAGATGCAAGAGTGTAAGCAGTGAAAGGAACACACAGCCAAGGATGAGGGAGAGAGTAAAGCCTCCTATTTAGACTTAACGTCTGTAATTGCTTATTCTCCATATATTGCTTTACAAATTATTATGTAGTTAAAAGCATATCCAGTGTAGTATTTCTCTCAATATCACCCCCGTCTTGGACAGGGCTGACAGTCAATTCAATCAAACTGTCTAATTCTATCAGACATGTTTCTCTAAGTGTTTTTTCCTTTCTTTGCTTGGGGGCCAGGGTGGTGGGGGAGGAGCAGAAAACAGATTAATGTTCAGGGAACAGGTAAAAATCAAAGACATAAGTCAAACGAGGAAAAAACTTATCAAACAGGCACTTTGGAGCAGTTACGCAAAAGTTAATCCATTTCTACTCTAACACCGATCTGAGATAAATACTGTGAAGCCATTTCTGATCACCCAGCAAAACACACCAATACTTCCAAAAACATCCTCTTTTACATTTTATTTCATTTGTATATAGAAACAGTCCTGCTTTTAGAAAGAGCAAAGAACAGACACAACAAATTCACAGAGGATTTCAGTGAGGTAAATGCCGTCTACACTCTTCTCCACCATTTTAGATTAAAAGATCTCATCCACTCAGCATGTTGGTTGTGCTGCGAACACGGCCCACTGTTCCTTCAGTAACTGTGCAATTTTGAGTCACATCAAGCTGAGCTCTCAAATTAAAAAGGAACAAGAGCAGCACTATGTAGGAAGAGGAGAAAGTAAAAGGTAGTAATAGCAATACTGTTAAGACTCAGGTTTACAGTGGTTTTGCTTAACTGAAGTCCACAGAGCAAAACCATCAACACTTTTGCAGAGGCTGGGATCTGCTTTTACCCGACACAACACTAAGGTCCCATTTTCCTCTTTTAGATTGTGCTGAAAGCAAACAACTGACAAAGAAATAAGTATACCACAGCAATATCAATTTACTCCCAATTTGTAGCATAATAAAAAAACCCCCATACATAGAAAAAAAAAGTCTGTTTACACCTACTGCTAAGTAGGTTTTTGGATTCTAAGAAGAACAAGTTCTAGAATATGATGAAATGCTTCTAACAGACTCTACAGTTTAATTGTAGTAATAAACATCAACCATAAAAAGTATCCATTTAGAAAAGTTAACTGATTCTTTAATAATTGTCCCTCAACCAAACTACACATCTAACTACACCGAGTGAAATTAGCTGTTTTCATGTTCAAATACACAAGCGCCAGCTCAGAACTGCATCTTCCCAGCACACATGATAAATGGAAGCAAAGTACCTCTTACAAAGTACCTCACACAAACAGCAACGGAAAAGTGAATGGGCTTACCTGTGAAAAATACCACCCGTACAGCGGAAGCCATTTTAACCCATCTTTCAAGACATACCGGACGTGCCCGAGAGCATTCTGCCTAATTGCCAGCATGTCCGCAATAATCCAATCAACTGCAAAGACAAAAGCCCAAAATGTTTAGTTAAACTTGTTCATAATTGCCACTGATGAAACACGAAGTGCATGTTGTACATATAAATATCATTAAAGGTTTCTGAACTAGAAGTTCTGAACTGGAAGCTCTTGCTCGTTAGGGCAAGGCTGGAAAGAGACACAGTAAACAGATAAGCAGATTTTTTAAATCTCTAAGAGTGCTAAGGAAAAAAAACCACAAACCTGTACACTGATGATTTGATAAATATATTACATTTTCTTTATTTTTTGGCAAATCCCCATAGATTATTACCTAAAAAAAAAAGAGATGTAGTATTACTTTATTATTTATTGTCATTGCATTAGGCAGCAATGCGATCCAACACAGTAATTAGCTAAGTTACCAGCAAGTTAGCACCATTAACAGAAAAACACCCCATCACTGCATCAGTACCCATCATGCATACAATGGATTTATCAACAAAGCAGTGAGTATTAATTAATGAGGGTTGAAGAAAGCTATTCTGTTCCTGTGCCTCAGCCCTAGAACTGGATCCATGGAAGATGACCCACATCCACAAGACTCCTACATTAATATAACTAAAGACAAAGAGGAACCATAGACATGTACAAAAACACCATTTAACTTTATACAACTAACGACTAAGACATGCTTCAGCCATATACTCCTTATCATAGAATCACAGAATGGTAGGGATTGGAAGGGACCTCTAGAGATCATCTAGTCCAACCCCCCTGCTAAAGCAGGTTAGCCTAGAGCAGGTTGCACAGGAATGTGTCCAGGCGGGTTTTGAATATCTCCAGAGAAGGAGACTCCACAACCTCTCTGG